>JAJOOE010010523.1:0-19501 GCA_036250405.1 Solanum raphanifolium
TGTTGGATTGAGGAAAGTCCCAATCCGGATTTAGGGAAGGGCAAAGTAGTATTTTCTCTAATTATTTTCCTAATTCGTTTTTTAGGGATTTATTGGGGTAAAAACATGACTTAGTCAGTTTGGAGAATTGAGAAATACGCTTAGGGCTTGGAGAAGAGAGAAAAGAAGAAAGAAAGGGAGAAAAGCCAAGATTTCGCCAAGAACATCAAGCGTTTGGAGTGGAATTCGTCGGGGGTGATCCCTATTAAGGTATGTGAGATCTTTTCGTGATGGGTTAGTTCACCCACACTCCCAACTTATTTCTATTCAGAGAATGGTTGTTGATTGAATGAAAAGTTAGTGAGTTCTTGAAGAATTAACTTTGTTGAAATTCGCTAAGTTCTTGTTGGTTGAGTTGTTGATGCTTAGGGGTTGAGTTGATTCATGTTTCCGGGCTGTTTTTCGAGTTAGATTGGTTGTGTATTGAGGGTACAATTGATCCTAAGTGTTTGGTAAAGAACTAGGGAAGATTTGAGGGTTTAGAGATGAAAAATGGAGAAGAAAAATCGAGAAAATCTGGGTAACGAGGCTGGGGAGCCGCGCCAGCCAGCGCACCCCAAAGCAGCCTCTGAAGCTTTGGCCTTTGGGCGCCGCGCCAGCCAGCGCGCCCCACAGACTTCTCTGAAGTTTGGGGCCTAGAGCCCCACGTCTCTCAGAGCGCCAAGGACTCCAGTTCACCCCATTCTTCCCCCATCTTTTCGTACTAGTTTCTAAGTGATGTACCTACGTTTTCTAGTTGATTACAACACTCTAAGAGAGCCTCTAGGCTAAGCTTTGAGCAATTATCTCAAATTAAAGAAAGAGATGTTTAAAACACATATGAGCTAAAGTATATTTTGGGAGTAGTATTGAGCACCGAATTGGGGAAGCGAGTTCATATTAACTCAAATCTCCATAAGAACCATGTGGCCAACATGGGATTTAACGGGTCATACTTTTTAGATGATCACATAAGTTAAGCTAGTGGATCCACTAAGTTAAGTAAGGTTCTATATCACGGCAAGGTATATGATGGTCCTTGGGCAACGTGAGGTAAAACGTTGTATCACCACTAGGGCTCATAATGGTGGTTGTCGGTTAAAGAATCTCCCCCTAAAGTTATATTAATTTTATATATAAGTAAAGTCGAGTTTGTTATTGCTTTATCTTTAACGAACTAAGTTGTCTACACTGTTTTACAAGATTTATATATATTGCATGTGTCTTATTGCTTTATATTGAGTTCAGTTATTCATGAGTTGAACAGAGCCAAGGTAAGTGTTCCTTTGTACTCCTTTCAAGCTTAAGTTGTTGTTTAGCTTTCCAACTCGCATACTCGTACATTCAATGTACTGATGCCAGTTGGCCTGCATCTTATTATGATGCAGACGCAGGTAGCCAGGATCAGCATCCAGCGCATCGTTGATCTAGTTGAGCACTCCAGAGTCAGTGGTGAGCCTCCTTGCATTTCGGAGGACTCTTTTATTCGCTTTCCTAGTTTTCCTTATTAGGATGTTGTGGGGTCTGTCCCAACATCCATCTCAGTATTATAGAGGCTTCATAAACAGTTAGACAGTAGTTGAGTCTCTTATCTATGTATTTGCAGATATTCTATTTTGAGACATAAGTTGCCATTTTGGCCAGATTTTATCATTTAAGTTGTTTTATGATCTTATATTGTGTTGAGTGAAGTCTTCCGCTGAGTTAAGTAGCTAGGCCAAGGGTTCGCTTGGGCCAGCAATGGTCTCCGAGTGCCGGCCACGTCCAGGGTACAGGCTCGGGGCGTGACAATACTTCTTTTTTATTTTAATAAAAATGGGCTATATATATCCCAATTTTATTTAGAAAAGGATTTATAAGTTTTTAAAAAACTAAGTGGTCTGAGGTGTATTTATATGTAAAAAAGTCAAATTAAATTCATATGAGAGCTAAGTTCTTGGTGCATACATGTGAGGTTTTTTTGTGAATGTGAGAGTTATTTTTGGATGAGGTCCTTAAATTATATTCAATCTTTTGAATTGAGTGTGTGGACTATCTCTCCTTGTGAATACACTTGTTTGGTGAAAGATAAGGATGACTAAATAATGTTGCATGAAGCATTGTGTTTGATATGCTAAAATTGTCGAGTCCATGCTTGAGGTCATGAGGTGGCTATGTATTTGCGTGTGTTGAATTTGAACATTACCATACTTGCTTGTGAAGTGCTAAAGGCCCTACGAGTTTGTAGTCAAAGTACAAATGCTATTCGTTTTGAGTCCAGGTCTAGGGTATATAGGTGGAAATTGTTCGAGGACGAACAAAGCTCTAAGTGTGGGGTGGTGATCTGCGACGTATTTATATGCCAAAATGTCAAATTAAACCCATATGAAAGCTAAGTTTGATAGCAAAACTCAATATTATTTGTAGTTTTTGAGTCATGAGTATGCATATAAAGTAACCAATGTGATTAGTGTTTGTAGGTAAGATGGTACAAGGAAAGGGAACAAAAGTAGCTAAATTTGAAGTGCACATAGATCGAACAACAAGATAAGAATCACAAAGGAATGCAAGGATGATTTCGAGGAATTACCCAGCTCTGTATCCTCTCTGCATTGTGGAGAGGGATTTTATTATTTGGCTCCTGATGTTGACGAGCCAGAAGACTATGTATCCTCTCTGTGTCGTAGATAGGAGGATTCTAAGAAGATAGGGCAGGTCTGTATCGACTCCGTGTCGGAGACCTACAAGCTAACCTTTTACTGATTTTTTTCAACTATAAATAGACTCGGGTTTTTTTTTTTTTCTAATTATCGGAAAGCGACGACTTGGAAAAACACTTAATCCAATTTTAGGTTTATTCCTACTCTTTTTCATCTATTGATTTCTCTTATGATTATTGAACTTTCAAAGATTGAGAATACAACTATGAGTAGCTAATCCTTTTTATTCTAGGGATGAGGCAACAAATGAATGTGTAGTATTGAATCTATGGATCAAAGTTGGTTGTCACTGTAAATTTGTTCTTTTGTTCTTGAATTCCCTATGTTAATTCTTGATCATCATTAATATATATTTATTGTCTAACTTGAACTCGGGAGAGGAATAAAAGGATAGCACATAGGACAAAATGGGCGTTAACTTCGCTCGAAACTAGGGTTGATTTGTATCTAGGATAGAGATATACCTAGAGACCTTGCTTTGTTACAACACGAGACGAAATCTTAGTGCTTCATAGTTGGTTCAGTCTATCCCCGCTCAAAGATGTAGTTAAACTGCCAAATGTGGTAGGTGATTAGAGGCCGGGAGACCATGATCATACATTTAACCTTGTAAAGAAGTGATTTGATAACCAATTGAAGTTCATAGAAGATGATACTATGCATGAATTCTAAGTAGGCTGCAACCCGGGAATTTTCTAAGTCATTGTTAAAACTCCACTTGAAATCGAATCGTAGTTAGATAGCTTTCTTCTACAAAATTGTTAATTTAGAAATAATCATCAAACTCTCTGGACACACTTGTTTTAAATTGTAGTTATTAGCGAAATCAAATATTAATTGAAGGGCTCAACATCCGGCTCTTAAAAGAGTTGCTTTATTACTTGTACGACCATGTACACTTGCGTGTGCGTTTGAATGCAACACTATTCAATTACACAAACATTCCTACTATATTTACTAATTCTCTCTATAGTTTGAAATAATTATATTTGATATCACTAATTAATAATTCTTACCAAATTTTAAGTCAGATACACCTAGATATATGTATCTAAAGGTATCTAGTATGATTCACATTCATATGTGATACCAAATATATAAGATAGTAGCAAACGAGATTTGAGAGAGGCGAGCAATATTTATCTATGTATCTCAGATACCCGCAAACCATACTAGATACACAATAGATACATGTATCTAATGTGATAAACATGTATATGAGATACCATATAAATAGGAGAGTGACAAGTGGGATGAGAGAGAGGTAAGGGAGGCGAACGAGATTTGTCTATGTATCTAAAATACATGTAAAGCCACTTGGATATAGTATATCTAGAACAAATTACACATAATTTTGACCGCATGTATTTTGAGATACATGTATTTGGACGTATCTTAACGCACCAAAATCTAGTAAGATTCTTAATATTGTAAACTTGTGTGTATCTAAGTAATTAATTAGCTTCTAAACTAGTGAGATTTTTGTTAGTTACCCATAAGTTTTTAAAGATTTTGGTCTTATTTATATGTGATCACATGCAAAACGCATACACTAAATTAGTATATATCTATACTACATTAAAAGTATGAAGATTATTAGAAATGGTTATTAAAATTTTTGCCCTTCATTAAAAGACTCTAAAAAATGGAAAGAAAATGTCATTTATTATTTTTCTCAAATTCCTGTCATTTATTTATTATCTAATGTTTATGACTTTGAAATTAATTAAAGTTATAGCTAATAAATATTTACTTATTTTTAAGAGTTGTGAAAATCTAATTTTTTTACCAAACCTAAGGTTTACACCATTTTAATGTTTAAATATTTCTTTAGATCTTACAATTAACTATTTGGCATAATCTGTGTAAGGGATCTGAAATTCAATAAGTTCTTAACGGTATCATTACCCTTTTATCTACCCTTCGGGGTGGCCTAGTGGTTTGGGCTTGGGATTTCCATGTTGGAGGTCTCAAGTTCGAAACTCCTTGCTAGCAAAAGTAAGGGGTTTGCCTTCTAGGTCGAGCTCGTCGCACCGGGCTTGTATAGTGTTTTAACATCTCAAAAGAAAATATAATCAAGTAGAAACTTTGGTGCTTTATTGTTAGTGCAGACGAGGTCCCTTTGCACGACAGTTTGTCAAATCATCACTCCATTGGCTTTTTGTTATAGTGATTACTCAAAAGTCAAAACTTGATTAAAGTTTTCTTCACAATAGTTCAATATTGCTCTATATATTAATCTACTCTTTTTATCTCTAAACCAAACTCAATGGCTTCAGTAATTCAGCAACGCCAAGTTGCCCCCCCACCACCCAGCGGTGCAGCTAAACTGACACTCCGTCTTACCTATTTTGTGTTGTTCATCTTGTATTCCTAAGATACTTAGAACAAAACTTTGAAGACCTTATTAAGAAACACCAAAGTTTAAAGAGTATTTTTTGAAACTAGAAAATTAAAACTAGTAGAGAAAATAGAATCAGAAACAGATTAGAAACAATATAAAAATATTTTTCTCAAAGAAAGAAAATCGAACCCACAGAATGCACAGTGTCCCCTTAAGGAAATTATTCCCCTCAAGTACCCGAGGTTAATGGAATATATCATCCCAGGATAGAACGATCTTACTCACCGGTGTATCGGTACCTGAAACCACAGTGTCAGCGAACCACTCAACAGTAGTAAATGGAATATATTACCCGAGGTTAATGGAATATATCATCCCAGGATAGAACGATCTTACTCATCGGTGTATCGGAACCTCAAACCACAGTGTCAGCGAACCACTCAACAGTAGTAAAGTATACTTAGAATACTAGATTTAGTAGTAGTAGAAGAAGTCCAAAAAAATTCGTTCAACTAAAGTGAGAGGAAATCCCTCAATTTATAGAAAGCAAAGGGTACTGTGAAACTGTTTTTATTGTGCCTTACCGGAAATGTCACAAACCTTTGGAAAAGTTACAATCTTTCGGAAAGGTCACAACTTTTCATAAAAGTCGCAACTTTTCATAAAAGTCATACCTCTTCGTAAAAGTTGCAACTTTTAATAATGGTCACAACTCTTTTTAAAAGTCGCAACTCTTCATTTTCCATTCACACCTTTTAAAACCCAACAATCCCCCGCATGAATGGGGAATGACTCCAAGACAAAGAAACAAACAAGTATGTGTACTTTACAAACAAGAATTAATTGCATCTGGATAAGTAGGTTTCCACTTGGACTTTCCGTACTGAACATATGTTGGATATACTCGGTCAATTGGTAGATACGATATCTTTGAACCGTCGAGCTTTGGTGTATACCTAGACAACCATATGTCACACAATTAACCCTTTACCATTTATGGTTCTTACGGTTGTGTTCGTTTCAGCCATGAACACCTCATGGTTTCATAAGTGTATAGAGAATAGGCTTTTGACAATAATTCTCTTTGAAGCAGCTTACACTTCACACTCACATAAGTGATTTCTAATTGTGTCATCGCGTAGATACACTATTTGGTCAAGTATGCCAAACTTAGCAAATCATTAAAAACTTTAAGATTTATTAACTCATTAACAAGCCTTAATGTTTTAACCTTGTTCCTGAACATTGTCTTCATCGTGAGAATGGATTGAGTTGATTGACAATGTCGAACCGTCGGTCACAACTTTGTTTTTCTCATTGAATCTAGCTCTTGGGATCTCCAATCTGCTAGATAGAGTTACCATCATGATGACTTGTCCTAAGCCGTAAACTCATTCCCTTAGATGATCTTTCAACTTTATCTCTAGTTAGGCCTTTTTGTTAGTGGTTCCGACATATTCCTTTGACTTTACATAGTCAATTGTGATAATTCCACTAGAGAGTAGTTGTTTTATAACTGTGTTATGTCTATCTCTTATATGATGAGACTTTCCATTATACATCATGCTCCATATGCTCTACCTATTTCATCTTGACTATCAAAGTGTATGCATACTGATGCCAAAGGTTTGGACCAAAAAAGAATATCTATCAAGAAACTTCTGGAGTCTTTCAACTTTTTCACCAGCCTTATCTAGAGCACCTAGCTCAGAGATCATTGTAGAGCTAGCGATACATGTCTTTTTGGAATATTTCCAAGAGACTTCTCCTCCACCAAGAGTAAATACATATCCACTCGTGGATTTTACTTCATTTGATCTCGGAGATCCAATTTGCATAACTATATCCTTTCAATACTGCTGGATATTGTTATAATGCAAGACATAGTTTTGAGTATGTTTTAAATACCCCAAAACTCTTTTCATTGCCATCCAATGAGTTTGATTGGGATTACTCGTGAACCGACTCAGTTTACTAATAGCACATACTATATCTGATCGCGTACACTTCTTGATATACATCATACTTCTCAATACTCTAGCACAATCCAATTGTGAGTCACTTTCGCCTTCACTCATTTGAAATGCAAAGCTCATATTTATTGGAGTCTTGACAATATTGAAATCCAAATATTTGAACTAGTCAAGTACCTTTTCGATGCAATGAGACCGTGACAATGCTAAATATTATGGAGTTCTAAGGATTCTTATACCTAAGATCCCATCAACAACTCCAAGATCTTTCATGTCAAAGTTGCTTTCTAGCATACGTTTAGTAGCATTTATGTCATTAGTGTCTCTACTGATGATCAACATGTCATTAATATACATACAAACAATGATCGTGTGATTTTAATGTAAACACATTTATTACTTCCATCATTCTTAAGTCCATTTCCCAACATGGTTTGGTCAAGTTTCTTATGTCATTGTTTGGGCGCTTGTTTTAGTCCATGAAGTGATTTAACAAGTTCACACACTTTCTTTTCTTTACGAAGAACCACAAAACCCTCAAGTTGTTCCATGTAAATTTCTTCCTCCGATTCTCTATTTAAGAAAGTTTTTTATCACATTCATTTGATGAACTTGGAGGTCATATACCGTAACTAATAATATTAACATCCGAATGGATGTAATTCTAGTTACTGATGAGTATATATCGACAAGAACAAGACCTTGTTTTTGTCTAAAGCCTTTGACAAAAAGTCTTGCTTTATATTTGTCCACAGTTCCATCGACTTTCATTTTCCTTTTGAAAATTCACTTTGAACCCAAAGGTTTATTTTCTGGAAGAAGATGAATTAACTTTCAATATGGTTGCTCAAGATTGCCTCAATCTCACTATTGACACCATCTTTCCAGAAGGATGAGTTTACAGAAGACACAAGAAATGTTACAAAATCATATTCGAATGAAGTAAATGTCCTTTGACATTTACTATGCCTTTGAATCTCTTTATTAAGTACATTCTCCTTTTTTCTTTCCAAGTTTTTTTAGACCCTTCACTAGACTACTCAAGTCTAATTTTACAGTCCACAATCATAGGTCCTATTTTAATCCTTTTAGGAATAGGAACTTGGACTTTGGCTATACACCCCACATTTTGAAGTATTTCAAGTTGGATTTCCTTCCTTTCCACTTCTCATATTGGAACGACCTGATTCCATCATTAGGGAAAAAGCCAATGGAGAAAGAATTGGGGTGAGAAAACTTTTTCGTAGTAACTTGAGATTTGCCAACCTAGTCTAGATTTGGATGAAATCGGAGTCATTAAGGTGTTGAGAAATTTGGTAGTAATCTGGTGACTTATTTATGATTTTTTTGATTACATGAGTAGTTAGATAGGTCGTTAAGGAATCTGAAAGACTTTACGAAATTGAATTCGGGTGAGTAGAACTCCCAGAATCGATCTTAGCGTGAATGGTATTTTTAGAGTGTCGTTGACTGAAGGCGTGTTGTGAAATGGGGATGTTGGAATTCTTTAAATAACTTATTGATTCCGTACAAGCTGCTGGGGCGGGATTTCTGCAACCGGGGAGGGGCCGCTGTAGCGGGGTGAGGACCACTGTGGTGGGTTCGACGTGACTTAAGGTCGTAAATAAACCCCAAAACATCTTTATTATGCACTTTTTGACTTTGAGAGCTAAGGAATGACCTCAAATGAGTTCTTGACCATTTTTCACCATTCTTGCGGCTAAAGGTAAGGTTTTCACTCCCCGAATCCGTATTTCAATCTGTAGAACGTAGTTTCTTAGGTAATTATCATTGGGGAATAGTTTTGATCTGAAGTTAGTGGTGGAAAAAACCCTAATCTAGGTATTGGGATCTTGGGTTGGCCTAGGGTTGATAATGTCGATTACAATCTGGGTAATTAGGTCTCGCTTATTGATCCTTGCGTTAATTGTATGTTTTTAGACCACGAACAAGCGGGATGAATCCAGAAAAGGAAGATTCAAGTGCCTTAAGGGACTCAAACGTGGTTTCGAGGTACGTGATGGTTGTGATTCTATGATTGTGTAAAGTATGTTTGTTCTTGCTTCATTATGATACATGTATGTATATGAATGTTTAATTATTGATCACAATTATTGTAAATAAGATAGATGAATGATGGTTACCATGAAATCATGACTTAAATGTATGATCTTGAGGATATACTTGTGATTGTAATTATGGTGTGTTGAATGGAACGGTTGCCACCTTTCGGCATAACTAACTTGGATCGGTTGCCACGTTCTGGCATAATTATGGGATCGGTTGCCACGTTACGTCATAACCATTGGATCGGGTACCACATTATGGTATACTAACTGTTTGGGTGTGGATTCCATGAAAGGACTATTGAATTGGGCTCCATGAGAGGACTGTGTTGTGTATCTACTTGTAATAAGTTCGTTCATATCTAATGACGATTGTTATTGGAAGGCGGTATGTTGCTCTAAATTGATATAAATATGATATGTGAAAATCGTGAAGTTGTTCATTTTTTGTATATGTTGATGATATTGTATATGTTCGATATGTGCATGTGATTATACTGTTGTATTGACTAATGTATGTTGCACTTATTGGGATAGCCGCGTGATCCTAACAATACACTATGGTTGTGTACTGATACTGCACTTGCTTGTTCTTTGTTTAGTACAGGGCATCTTCAGGCGGCTATTGATAGACCTCAGCTAGGTGACTATTGAGCTTGATCGGATTCAAGGGTAAGCCATTTCTTTCAGGCTGCCATGGATCTTTCTTGTTTAAGTTCACTCTGTTCGGACTCAGACTATTTTTTTAAGATGTTTGTTTAGTTTTGGGGTTGTACTCCTTGTTCTTAGACTTGTCGTTAGTAGAGTTTTGGTACAATGACTTTTAGGTTCTAGGGGTTGAATTTCCGCATTAGTTTGGTTAGTTAATTGTTAAAACCTTGGAGTTTATGAGGACTCCATTTTTATAGTCATTTAAACCTGCTTCTGTATCTTTAAATGCCTTAGTTTTCATAAAATTTGTTTGTTTGGGTTGTAGTAATGGTTCTCCCACTAGAGGGTTTGTGTTGGTGTCAATCACGACGGTCTGGGTCGTGACAAAGTTGATATTAAAGCCTAGGTTCGTTGATCTCATTATACCAAAACGATTCTAGTAGAGTCTTGCGGAACGGTACGTTGATGTCCGTACTTTTCTTCGAGAGGCTATAAGACTTTAGGAAAAAGTCACTTTTTTCTACTCTTTCGTGCTTTGACTTGAATCCAATTGGTACCTAGGTGATACAAATTGGTATCTGTCCTCCTTCACTCTATGGTCCGAACTAGAGCAACAAAAAGTGGTAACACCATCACTAGCAAAAGAGGATGTGTATAGACTACCGATAGGTGAATAGGGTCACCTTTTAGAACAAGTATCCATTGCCTCGAATAGATGACCTTTTTGACCAATTGCAAGGTGCATCGATTTTTCTCTAAGATTGATATAAGGTCTAGTTGCCATCAGTTAAAGATTGAGGCGGTTAAGAATTGGGTTCGACCAAGTTCTATGATTGAAATTAGCAGTTTTGTGGGGTTCGCTAGTTACTATTGTCGCTTGTGGTATGAGTTGAGTCTAATTGGTATCTCCCAATTCCAATTGGTATCTCAACAAAGTGAACTAGACGGCGTAGTCCAGACTGAAGGGACACAAGCAAGTTAATTGGAACTGAGAAGGTTCCAATTGGTATCTGGCCTAAGGGGTTGTATAAGGCATATATGATCAGTAATGGTCGTCTATGGAACAAACTAATTAAAGAATTGGGAATCTTCTTCAAGTTGTAAATGCTTGAGTGATGTGAAACTTGTTGTGAAAAGAAATTCATCACGAGATTAGGTGCAAGTGTCTAGATAAATTATGATGTGGTTCATAAGCGAGAAATCTGGACGTGCGTTGCGACCAACCGATAACCGTGTGAAAGTTTGGGTATATCATGGGGATGGCATGTTGTAGTGTTGAAGTAATGAGAGGTGACTATCCTAAATGCCTAATTATAGCTGAGGAATCTAAGAGAAAGTCATAAAAGAAGAGAACCCCAGAAAATGGTTGGCAGGGGTTCTGTTTCCGTCGGAGCTGCTGGGGCGGAATAATCTCGCCATAGTTAGACAGCCAGTGTGGGATTTCTCTTGCCAGAGCGGGACATGGCGAGACAAAATCTCAGCCCTGTCTCTCATGTTTTACCCTAGTCACAATTATGGACCCCGAATCGTACCCGAACTAACCCCCGCGATCTAATTCTGTGTTCAACAATCGAATATAAGTTACAAAGTGTGTTAAAATTGTGGAGAACCTGGGGATATGAGGAGGAAATCAGCGAGGCCGTGGAGGCCGGGGAAATGGTAATGCAGATAGAGGAGTAGTGCAGTCAGGCAAGGAGGTTGCCCATCAAGAGGACATGGCTCAGTTTTATGTTTTTCCAAGTAAGATCGAGTTTGAGGGTGCGATGCAGTTGTCACAAGAGCTACTATTGTCTGCGCCCAGATGGCTATTATTTTGTGTGATCTGGGTTCTACTTATTCGTACGTGTCAATTCAATTGCCTTGGGATTTGATGTGGGTTGTTATATACTTGTTGCCCCCATCCATATTTGTACCCCAATTTAAGAGTCAGTCATAGTCACCCTTGTATATCGTGTTTGTCCTATTGTGTTTATAGATTTTCAGACTTGGGTTGATTTGGTTATGCTGGATATGATTGACTTGATATAATCTTAGGCATGACTTAGTTATCCCCCTATTATACTTGGCTTAATTGTAAATACTAAGTCGGTAACTCTAGAGATCCCAGTAGGGAAAGATTAGAATGGGAAGGGGTGTACAAGTCTAAGCTAGCTAAGATCATATCCTCTATTCGGGCAAGGAAACTGGTAGGGCAGAGTTGTTTTTCTTATTTGGCTCAGGTTTGGGATGTTGAGGTTGAGTCTCCCTCTATTGAGTCTATTCCTTTGTTGCCAAAATTGAGAGAGCTTAAAGCTCTAATCCAAGGGCTTCTTGATAAAGGTTTCATCCGTCCTAATGCTTCCTCATGGGGTGCTCCTGCCTTGTTTTTAAGAAGAGGGAGGGTAGTATGAGGACCGATGATTTTATCTTGAGTCATAATAGAGTGGATTAATACTGAAATGACAAGCTTATGGATAAATAAAGTCCCATTGAGTATACTTGGGTGAAGGTAATTAACAGTTTAGTAAGTAAATGTGTATAATATTGGGTTAGCCCTTTGAATTGGATGGGTAAAGATGAGTTTGAGGTGTCATGTCGATGAAAAGGTTGACTTCATAGTGATATCTAGGGCTAACCGAGTGTAATGGTGGTATGAGTTCGTGATGGATTATGATGGGATGCAACTATATAATAAGATTGTTGGTTAAGCAAATTTTGTATAGTAATTACAACTTGCGGTATCTAAGGTTATGGTTTCTTAATATTTAGTGAGTAACGTGGCTGTATGGAAAGTTTTAAGAGATGGTGGGACACTACTCGAATAGAATTTTAAAGAGCTAGAGTATAGTAGGATGTAATACAACCTTTAGAGAGAGGTGAGAACAAGAATATTTCATTTGATTCTTAAGGCTAAATAGTTATCTTTAGAGGAGTAGATAATTGGGTTCAGAGACGTGTGATTTCAATTATTTTGCTGTGGCTATGGTAATAGTGTCACAAGTCTGTCGGATTGGTCAAAAACTATCAAAAAAGATTTGAGAAAAGAGTGTGCGGACATTAGCTTGAGTGTGATGACAAGTGCTTGGTTTTTTTTTTGAGTCTAGTAATGAGTATGATTGAAATTTTAGCAAAATATATGTTGTAAGATCGATGGAGATGCGATCAATGATAAACGGAGATCCGTGAATTCATAAAAATCTTCAAGGTACAAGATAATGTTGATAGAGAAAGAGATTGTGTTATATGGTGGAAATTACAATTCAGATTTTTCATTGTGAGTCTACATTCTTGGTGATGTATTTTGTCAAGGAATGAATTGGTAAGGTGAGAAATGATCTATTGTATCAGGTATTGAGCATTTGAAATGACTTACACCTAGGTTGAGTCGTAAGTTTACTACTATTGATTGTTAAGTACCTAAGACATGTTTCATTTTTAAAAGTGTTGATTTATAATAAGGTAAATGGTCGGAGTGTTTATGATGGTTGTTAGTATTGTGAGTATGATTCACTAGCTATGCTCTAGTGTGTTTTCACTTTTGTGGGTGGATCATAAATACCAAATCCTGCGATGTTCTATTGGTGGAGTGGGAAGATTGGGAAGATTTGGTTATTTCGAATGACATAATTAGTGTTGTCTTGGAGTTGTTAAAGTATTTTAGTGGTTCCACATGTACCACCTTGCTTATGAGATTTTATAGAAGAGCTACCATGCATATTTGTGATTGTCCGGCAACCTTAATATTCCTCTAGTCGTCGAGGTCATGTATCGATTATGTGTGGTTGAATGTGGGGATCATTGGGTCCAATTCTAGTGTTCTTAAGAGGTAATCTACAACTACTAAATCTAGCATTTTGATGGTGTTGTTGGAGGGGTTGTATGCTTGGACATATCCCTCAATGAGTATCTAATTTCTAAGGAACAAATTGGTTATAACTTAAGCTCATGTTATGTTATGGGATGGAGATGTTGTTGAGAACTGTGATTGTTGGGTATTATGAGTGTGTGTTTGTTGGTTCAGGTTCACTTCTAATTGTAGCGAGTATTGATTTAGAATGCTATCATTCTTATGTGAGAAATGATTAGCCCTGATAATTGTGTCAAGATCCTTGATAACATGTGGTAGACGTGTGCACGATTAACTTTGGTGGTTGTTGGGAATCATTTTGTTGATTAGTTAAGTTTACATACAATAATATTTATCACTCGAGTGTTGAGATGACTTCATTGAGGCCTTGTAAGGAAGGATGTGTTGGTGTTCAATTGGTTGGTTTGAGGTTGAAGATGTGAAACCCTTAAGGGGTAATGAGATTCGGTAAGAAGGGCATGCGAGACAAGTATCCCCAATAATTCTACGATTAGATACTACTCTACCCTTACTTTAGCCAGTCTTTCCTAGTTGATCACTCAGGGACGAGTGATTGGTAAATTGGTATCTATTGTAATGACCTGATTCCATCGTTAGGGAAAAGCCAATAGAGAAAGAATTGGGGTCAGAAAACTTTTTAGTAGTAACTTGAGATTTCCCAACCTAGTACAGATTTGGACGAAATCAGAGTCATTAAGTTGTAGGGAAATATGGTAGCAATCGAGTGACTTATTTATGATTTTAATTACATGAGCAGTTAGATAAGTCGTTAAGGAATCCGTACGACTTTACGGAATTTAATTCTGGTGAGTAGAACTACTCCCGAAATCGATCTTAGCATGAATGGTATTTTTTGAGTCTCGTTGGCTGAAGGCGTGTCGTGAAATGGGGGTGTTGGAATTCATTAAATAGCTCACTGGTTCCGTACAAGTCGCTGGGGAAAGATTTCTCCCGCTAGGGCGGGGCCACTGTAGCGGGGTGAGGACTGTTGTGGCGGGTCCGACGCGACTTAAGGACGTAAATAAACCCCAAAACATCTTTATTCTGCACTTTTTGACTTTGAGAGCTAAGGAACGACCCCAGACGAGTTCTTAACTGTTTTTCACCATTTTTTAGGCTAAAAGTAAGGTTTTTACTCCCTGGATCCGTAGAACATAGTTTCTTGGGTAATTATCATTAGGGAAAGGTTTTGATCTAAAGTTAGAGGTGGTAAAATCCCTAATCTGGGTATTGGGATCTTGGGTTGGCCTAGGGTTGATAATGTTGTGTCACGCCCCTAGCCTACACCTTGGACGTGGCCAGCACTCGAAGACCATTGCTGGCCCCCAAGCGAACCCTTGGCCTGGCTTTCTTAACTCAGCGGAAACCTAACTCAACAGAATAACTCAATGCAATGCAAGAGCATAAAACAACTTAACTGATAAAAATCTGGCCCGAAAAGGCAACTCGAGTCTCAAAATAGAATATTACATATATACATAGATGAGAGACTCAAAACTACTAACTGACTGTCTATGAAGCCTCTATAATACTGAGATAGATGTTGGGACAGACCCCGCAACATCCTAACAAAACAAAACTAGGAACACAAAATAACAGAGTCCTCCGGAATGCAATGAGGCTCACCACTGACTCTGAAGTGCTCAACTGGATCAACGGCGTGCTGGATGCTGATCCTGGGTACCTGCGTCTGCATCATCATAAGATGTAGGCCAACTGACATCAGTACATTGAATGTACGAGTATGCGAGCTGGATAGCTAAGCAACATAGGCTAGAAGGAAATCTGAAAGAAACTGAATAACTTACCTGGCTCAACTCAACTCAACCTGACTGACTCATTTCAATATAATGCAATTTAAAACAAGTGCAATATAAAGAAAAGCTATTTAAAACCAGCTATAAACTCTGTGTGTATACAAAGATACAATAAGCCTGAGATGTATATAGAAATACAACTGAACTGATGTATATAAAAATACAATAACTGTTGTGTATGAAAATACAATAACTGCTGTGGGAGTTTCTCTAACAAACAACCATCACTTAGAGCTATAGTGATGATACAACGATCGACCTCACGCTGCCAGAGCATCCTATACCCGACCAAAGGTATAAGACCTGAACTGCCTAATGGATCCACTAGTCTATCTGGAAAAGGATTCATCTAAAAAGTATGATCCTTTTCTACCCATGGTGGCTAACATGGTTCTATGGGGGCTGTGGGTTCCTTGAATGCTCCCCCAACTCGGTGCTCGGTACTACTCCCAAAAAATGTACTGGCTCCTATGTTTTTAAAACATATTTCTTCCTAATGATTTGAGATAATTACTTAAAAACTTAGCTCAAAGGCTATCTTGGAAATCTCAGTTTCCTCTTTTGCTTCATTTAGAAAGCGATAACTCTTTTTTTGAAAAACTAGCCCGAAGGCTCTTTGGAGATCTCAGTTCCAAGCTTGTATAAATGTAAAAACATTTCTTTAGAACTTCTTTGGGAATACATAGTTCCCTAATAACTTTTGAGAAATGAACTCAACTTTAAACTCTTGACTTAACTTGAAACTCGATACTTTTTACTCAACTTGAAACTCTATGCTCTTTACTTGACTGGAAACTTTATACTCTTTGCTTGACTGGAAACTTGAGCCTTAAAATGAAGTTAAAACGTTCATCAAAGACTCTTGAACAACTTTAAAGACTCTTGGTTGACTTACTTCTTAACTTCTAAGCTTGGCTCTAACTTCACTTGGCTTCTAACTTCACTTGACTTGGAAACTAACTCTCCCTGAATTGGAATTATGGACTCAAGGTGTTTGATCACATGCTTATAGATGAGTTCTTGACGTTTAAACGTACTTTGGAGTGTTGGAAACAACTAGGAAACATAGGTACAATACCTAGGAACATGTATGAAAAAGTGGGGAAGGAATGGGAAGACTTGGCGCTCTGAGAGGCGCGGAGCGCCAGACCAAAAACTTCAGAAGGCCTGGTTGGGGCTCTACTAGGGACGCCGCCCCAAGGGCTGGACCTCAGAGTCCCTTTTGGGGCGCGCTGGCTGGCGCGACGCCCCAGCCCTTTTCCCCAAAAACTTGACTTTTCTCTTTCATTTTTCCAACTCTAAATCTCCCTTATCTTCAATGGTTTCAACCCCAAACACTAAGGATCATAAAATCCCTCAACATACTAGAGATTCAACTCAACAACACAACCAAATCATGTCTCAAATCAACAAGAACTTCAACAACACAATCAACAACATCAACACCACAACCAACAACTTCAACAACACAACCAATCTTTTTCTCATAAATAAAACGAGCTTGGCGTGTGGGGGAAAGAACCAACCCAACACTATGAACTCACATACCTTAATAGGGATCACCCCCGACGAAATCCACGACGATCTCTACGAACCTTGCTTCTTCTTCTCCTTCTCCTAACCCTCACTCTCACTCTTTTAAAAGGGAAGAGCTGATAAAAAATCAGTCTTACACCTTAATATATATCCAAAAGACAAGGCTAGGGAAAAGACCAAAATACCCTTACAAATTTCCGGACGGACTTCCCTGCCAACTGCCCAATTTCCAAAGGGAATAACTCACTCATACGAACTCGGAATCGAGCAAACTCGGTGGCGTTGGAAAGATCATTCCACAAGCTTCACAAACTTAACTGGAACTACATCTAAATAATCCTGAGCTAGGAGTTATAACTGTTCAAAGTTGGCCAAAAACTCACTTTTTCCCATACTTAGCCAAATTTCTAGATTTTTAAATTCTTTCCAAAAATGACTATTTCCAATTCTAAGCCTCTTCATAGTTATTTCACATTGCCGGATGTTACATGTTGATTATAATCCTGGTAATTAGGCCTTGTTTATTGATCCTTGCGTTAATTGTATGTTTTTAGACCACAAACTAGTGGGAAGAATACGGAAAGGGAAGATTCAAGTGCCTTAGGGGATTCAAGCTTGGATTCGAGGTAGGTGATGGTTGTGATTCTATGATTGTGTGATTTATGTTTGTTCTTGCTTAATTATGATACATGTATGTATATGAATGTTGCATTATTGATCACACTTGTTGTAAATGAGATAGATGAATAATGGTTACCATGAAATCATGACTTAAATGTATGATCTTGAGGATATATTTGTGATTGTGATTGTGGTGTGTTGATTGGATCGGTTGCCACGTTCCAGCATAACTAACTTGGATTGGTTGCCACGTTCCAACATAACTAACTAGGATTGGTTTCCACATTTTGACATAATTATGGAATCAGCTGCCACGTTCCGGCATAATCATTAGATCGGGTACCACATTCGGTATGCTAACTGTTTGGGTGTGGGTTCCATGAGAGGACTATTGAATTGGATTCCGTGAGAGGACCATTAAATTGTGTTGTGTATCTACTTGTGGTGAGTTCGTTCATATCTAATGACGATTGATATTGGAAGGCGGTATGTTGCTCTAAATTGATATAACTGTGATATGTGAAAATTGTGAAGTTGTTCATTGTTCGTATATGTTGATGATATTGTATGTGTTCGATATGTGCATGTGATTATATTGTTGTATTAAGTAATGTATGTTACACTTATTGGGATAGCCGCGTGATCCTACCAGTACATTATGGTTGTGTACTGCACTTGCTTGTTCTTTGTTGAGTACAGGGCATCTTCAAGCGGCTATTGATAGACCTCAGCTAGGTGACTATTGAGCGTGATCAGATTCAAGGATGAGTCATTTCTTTCGGACTGCCATGGATCTTTTGTCACGACCCGAGGTTACCCCCTAGAAGTAACACGGCGTAATTGACCCCGAAGGGGTCGCATACAAGCCTTATAGCATACATGAACATAAAAGCATAGGAAAATAGTGCGAAATTTAAAACTTTTCTTTACAATCGAAGTCTCTTATAAAATGAGAGAGAGTCTATGACACTATGTCTCAAACCATCTATTATATTTGGAATAAAACTCTTGAAATACAATCTTTGGGACATAGACCTTACAACCAAAGTCTAAAACATAAAAGAAAGATAATAAAGGACATATGGTCAAGCACTCAAATACAATGATGACTCACCAATCTTCTTCTTTTTGATTTCCTACGAACCTAGCCATGAGGATGGAGTCCAATATTTCCAAAGCCTACACTTATAGAAAATGTAGAAAGTTGGGGTTAGCACAAAAAGTACTTAGAAGCCATGCACAAAACCATTAAAACATGAATAAAAAGGGACATTTCATTTGAAATAATGCTATATGCCATTTTTTGAACATCATCTTTGAGTTAGTTAGAGAATGCAACCAATAAGGCAACTCACATACATTTCATTATAACATGAAATATATCATTATAATAACAAGGATAGTCTCCAACATCAACATAATACTTTTCCCAAATCTTCTCAATATATAGCCTCCAATCATAAAATAATACAAAGTCAAATACCAAGATCATCTCATCACAAAGTAATCATCACATAAGCAAGCCCTAAGAAATACTTGTGCAATGTATGGTTGGCATCCTATAATACCAACCCTACTAAGTACTCCTTTGAAGCTACCTTAGTCATGCATTTCATCTTTAGACCTCATTATAATCAATAATTACAAATAAGGAAATATTCATGTACATTACTTGAATTATAAGGAAAGTCATTCATAACAACTATCCATTCAACACACATGCATGCATTCAAATCTCATCATAACACAAAGGAACCATCCCATGACATCCTACTAAGTCTACTTGTGCAATGTAAAAGTGAAGTCTCATACCCCCACTCCTACTAAGTAAAACTCATTAAGAAGTCATAGTATAGTTCATGTCTCATTCATTATCTTTATTATATAGGGAAAAGTAGCCATAACCGTCATAGACCATGTGAGCTACAT
>JAJOOE010010535.1:0-23412 GCA_036250405.1 Solanum raphanifolium
AAAGTAGCAGTTAAAAAAATTTGAGGAATAGGAAAAAAATATTTTTAAAATTTTTCAATCATACCTTCAATTGCAACTCTAAATTTGTCAATTTTTTTTGTATTTAGAAAATTGAATTGAAATAGCACAAATATTTATTAATACTGATGAAATAGTAGGATAATAAATTCCCGAAAACATGGTTGTAGCATCATAAAAAAGTCTTAAAAATTCTAATAGTTCATTAGTTTCTTCCCAATCTTCTTCACAAATTCTATCTAATGGGTCAGCATTATGAGCATTAAACACCATTTGTATGGGTCCTTTATATTCGTAAGCAACTGAAAACATATCGTAAAAAGAATTCCACCTTGTTTTAATATGTCTTGGAATTTTTCTTGGTGGCAAATCACATAGTACACAACGCTCATTAAATTCCCTAATTCTAGCTGGTCTCTGAGCATAAAAAATCCAGGCAACAACATATTCAATATTTAGACAACCACATTTAAATAATGAAATACCATTTTGTACAACTAAATTTAATACATGTGCAACACATCTAACATGAAAAGAATTAACATCAATTGGACATAATCAAGTTTTTAACATACTAGCAGCGTTTGTATTATTAGATGCATTATCTAATGCGACAAACATTACTTTATCTATAAGCATGTAATAATCTAGAACACTTAAAATATTTGAAGCTAAATATGCACCAGTTTTTTTCTCTACACATTCTTTATAACTTAAGATTCTTTTTTGCAAATTCCAGTTATTATCAATCCAATGTGCTGAAATAGTTAAATAATCACGTCCATTAACACTACGACCCATGTCCGAAGTTATAGACACTCTACAATCTAATATGCTAACTATACAACGAAGATATTGACAATGTTTACCTTGATATACAAAAACATCAGATTTAACAATATTTCTTGAAAAACCTCTATAATTAGGATTATAAGTTTGTTGAATATATTTAATAAAACCGGGATGTGAAGGAAAACTATAAGGCAAACCACAAACAGAAACCATTTTAGCTAAATTTTCGCGATCTCTTTCTCTATTATATTTACGTTGTGTTAGTGGACCACTAGGGTTAGAAGGGTCTAATGTTCCTTGAACCATGTTAGAAGCCCCAACCGATTCATTAACATTAATATCAAAATCATTAACTGAAATTCCTTTTTTTTCTATTGGCTAATGCTTTAGCTTCTTTATATTGAATTGACACACAAGATAACAAATGTCTATTTAAGCCCCCCGTCCCACCTTGACCTCCACCTTGTTTATGTTTAAAAGGTTGCTTACACTTATTACAAATAGCAATAGAGTTTTCTTTATCTAAAGTCATAAATTGCCACACAACAGAAGTTTTAAGGCATTGATACTTCACCTTCTCCCTTGTAGGAGGTATAAGGGGTGGGCGTCCACAATTTTGCTTCGTTGAATTTGTAGTTTCATTTGGAACTTCTGTCACCGGACTAGTAGGTGTATCTTCTAATTCCTCTTCTCCCGAACCAACTTCTACTTCTTCACCTAAATTTTCATCAAGATAAGGATTAATATTACCATAAATTTGTTGTAAAATTTCATGATCGGATTGAACATTTGAATCAATATCATAAGAAGTATCATCAACATAAGTAGAATCATTTGTATTAAATCTAACTCTAGACATTGATTTAGAAGAAGTACCACCAAATTTACTCTTATTTTTTTCCTTACTACTTTTTTTATGAAAATTAAATAATTTACTAATGCCACTTGGTTCTTTCTCTTTTCCTTTACCGGTATCTTTTTTGCTAGAACTCATATTTAATTATATGTAAAGTGTAATATAGAAATAATAATAACACAAAAATTAATGACGAAAAATAAAATATAAATATTATGAAACGAATGTACCAAACGTCTGCGTTAATAGCAAACGTTATAACCGATTCTTGAAACTTGTAGTTTGTTGTAACTTGTAATTTGGAACTCCAATACTTGATAGCAAATATGAGAATTATATATATTATGATATAATATGAAAATTTAGAATTGAAATATATGTATTATGATATAATATGAGACTTAAATGGAATAAAAATTTGAGACTTAAGATTGAGAGGATATAGAAAATAGATGAGAGAATTGATGATTTTGTAAGAAATAATAAGGGATAGAGGTGTATTTATAATATTAAAAATGGTTTAAAGCGTATTTATGATAAGTTGAGGGTTTAAATTTAAGTATTAAAAGTAGGGGGGGTGGTAGGGGTTGTTGGGGAAGTGAAAAAAGTAAATAAATCTTTTGGGGTACCCACTAGCCGTTGCCCCAACGGATATAATTCAAAAAAAAATAAAATTAGGGGATCCCGCGAAACCGGCCGGTTCAGCCGGGCCGGGTCGACCAGGACCAACGGGTGAACCGGACCGGTACCGGTCCCCTATCCCGAAGGCCCCCATCCCGCGAGAATTTGACAGGACCGGGTCCGGCGAGCCGGTTCTCGAACCGGTCGCGGGCCGGGGCGGGCCGACCCGGTCCCCCTGCCAGCCCTAGTTCCGGAGGACTTCTTTATTTTCTTGCTAGTCTTTCAGATGTTAGGATGATCGGGGGTCATGTACCGACATCCCTCTTTGTTTTAGAGGCTTCATAGATAGTTAGTAGTTCAGTAGTCCTTGCATTGTCATTCTTATATTAAAGATGTGGGTTGCCACTTTTCGCCAAGTTGAATGTTTAATCTTTCAAACATTCTTAGTTATTTTATTATTCAGTTAAGTTAAGTTCATTGATCATTATAGATATGAATATTGTCTTTCGTTGAGTAAAGTAAGCCAGACCAAGGGTTCTCTTGGGGCCAGCAATGGTCTTCGAGTGCCAGTCCCGCCCAGGGTGTAGGCTCAGGGCGTGACAATTTTTTATTCCAAATGGCATTACCGTCCACTCGTAGTGACCATTGGGAGTGCTGAATGTTGTTAAGGGTATAGCTTTTTCTTCTTGTTTTATCTGCCGAAATCCACTTTTGCAGTCAAATTTAGAAAAATAGCATTTTACTTTTGCAAGGTTTATTAAATTGTTTTTGTTAGGCCAAAGGCATATTAAAAAGACATGTTCTTTATACAACATGACATGTTTTGAAATTCCTCAACCCTGTCAAAGACAGCAAAAAATTAAGTCTTTTTAATATGCCTTTGGTATTTTTGTATTCAAAATACTCTTGTATTCTAAGCATTTTCATATCATGTTTAGCTACTATGAGCTTTGTAGATCTAGAACTAGTATGCAAAATATGCATTTTCCATTTCTGGAATAGCCTTATTAATATGATGTAATGTTATGCGATGTTTCCATGCTCGTTTTCTTTCAACATGTTTTACATGCTATAAGCATGTATATGAACAAATATTGTTTTAAACATATTACTGTTTTGATTTAATCAATTCTTTTAATTTCCCTATAGGTACTAAGTATTTTTCTTACGTCTGAGGATACTATAAAATATGGATATAATTTATTTTTGAAAATAATAATATGAAATACCAAGTTTTGCATGTATACCTTTCTCCTTTTTGTTCGGTGAATAGTCCTTATCACTACCTCAGTAGTTCTCCTTCAGGCTATGAACAGTTTTTCGTCTTCACGACCTCAGTCTCTCGGCAACTTCCCTACTGTTCCTCCCTAGGGCTGAAGATCGCAACCTTCACTTAATACTATTCAGGGAATTTAGAGAAGAAAAGTATATAAACCAAACTTTTTATTTCATAATATTACTCACATAAACAAACCATACATGTTTTACATATACTCAAACATATTTAGAAATACTTTTCCCTGGCGGGAGAAGTTTCTACTCACTCCTTAAACTCTTCTCTATCCCTCAGCTTGTCCTCCTCAACTTGTCCTCCTCAACTTGTTGCACATGGATCATCAGCCTTACTATGCCCATGTCACCTATTAGCATGGTTTCCTTACTTTCCTTATTTGACAGACGAGGCAACCAAACAACGAATAAACCTATCCTGCTCCTCATGTCGGCAACCATCTATTTGCTTCTCTTAGCTCATAGGGAAACAAACGCCCCATGAAAGCACTCTTAAAACAATCCAACTCACAATCGGTTACGCGTAAGTACGAGTTAGAAAGAGACTTTTATAGAGATACACTCTATCGCACGAAGTGAGTATGAAAGAAGTGAAGGAATTTCCTAAATGTTGCAGCCTCCTAATTATAGATGTGGCGCGCTTCACACCGATAACTAAGACTCCGCAGACACGGCTTCACAAACTCCCTAGAACTCTGTACTCTGATACCAAGTTTTTCACGCCCCGAGCCTACACCCTGGGCGGGACTGGCACTTAAGAATCATTGCTGGCCCCAAGTGAACCCTTGGCCTGACATACTTACTCAGTGGAAGACTCTAAGCATTATTACAATGATCAAATGCACATACTCAATTGTTAAACAAAATAACTTAGAATGTTTAAAAGTCAACATTCAACTTGGCCAAAATGGCAACTCAAGTCTTAACATAAGATAATGACAATGAAAAGACAAAAGGACTAACATCTGACTGTTTATGAAGCCTCTAAAACAAGTGATATGGATGTCGGGACAAGACCTCCGATCATCCTCACAAATGAAATACTAAAAAGTAAATGATAACAAAGGAGCCCTCCGGAAAGCAAGGACGCTCACCAACTGACTCTGAATGCTCAACTGGATCAACAAGGCGCTGGATGATGATCCTGGTTACCTGTGTCTGCATCATAATAAGATGCAGGCAAAATGACATCAGTACATTGAATGTACGAGTATGCGAGGGGAATTCTAAAACAAGACATAAGCTTGAAAGGAACTGAAGAACTTACGTGGCTCAACTTAACTCAACATAACTGAACTCATTTCAATATAAAACAATTTAAAACAAGTGCAATATAAATAAAAGTTGTTTAAAATATGATGTCAACTCTGTGTGTATGCAAAGATACATATAACTCTGTAATGTATGTAAAAATACAATAAACTGTGTATCTAAGAATACAATTACTTCTGTGGGAGTTTCTCAAACTGACAACCATCACGTAAGCGCTATTGTAATGATACAACATTTTGCCTCACGCTGCCAGGGCCGTCCTATACCTTGCCGAGGGTATAGAACCTGAACTACTAAGTGGATCCACTAGTCTATGCTAAAAAGCACTAAATGAGTCATCTAAAAAGTATGACCCTTTTCTACCCAAGGTGGCTACATGATTTATGGGGGTTGTGAGTTTTCTGAACTCTCCCCCATATGGGTGCTCAATACTACTTCCAAAATATGATACTAGCTCTTATGTTTTAAAACATACTTATTTATGTGATTTGAGATAATTGGTCAAAACTTAGCTCAAAGGCTATCTTGGAAATCAAAGTTTCCTCTCTTGCTTAATTGTGAAAGCATTTACTGTTTACTGAAAACTATCTCAAAGACTCTTTTGGAAATCAAAGTTTCCTTTCTTGCTCAAATGTGAAAACATTTACTCTTTAACTGAAAACTAGCTCAAAGGCTCTTTTGGAAATCAAAGTTTCCTTACTTGTTTAAATGTGAAAACATTTTAAACTCTTTGGGAATACATAGTCCCCATATACTTTTGAAGAAATGAACTTCAACTTTACTAAACTCAAAACTCAAGTCTTAAAACAAAGTTAAATCATTTGTAAAAGACTTTTTGAAGACTCTATGAACTTCTCTTGATTGTGATTTGTGATAGGAAAGATCTCATGATGTTTAGGAATGATTTAAGATAGCTAAACTTGAGAAAATATCAACAAATCACTGTTTGAAAGCTGGTCCGCGATACAGATATGTAATTAAATTTTGGTTGCGAAAATAATTTTTGAGGCAGAACGGTCAATGACCACTCCGCGAAGCGAGGGAGGATTTTCCAAATCTGAGGAACAGGTCCGCGACGAAGACTTGGTACCCAGATTTGCCCGACTTGTTCCTTCTTCGTTTTCCAGCCCCAATTCGCCTAAATTTGATTATTTTTCTCCAATTCTCTTTAGATTCAGTACCCACAACATATACACAAGAATCTAACTCAAAGCAACTCTAATAATCAATCATAAACTCTCAAGAACTCCTCAATCTCATCCCAAATTCAAGAACGGAAGCAATTCAAGAATATAACTCAAGAACATCAAATTCTCAATCTTTTTATGATGAAATTACACTGAATAAAACATGTTTGGCGCGTGGATGAACGAACCCAACGCTGTGTGAACTCACATACCTCGTAGGGATTACCCCTTGATGAAATCCACAAGCGATTCGTGATGATCTTGACAATTCTTGCTTCCTTTCGTCCTCTTCTTTTCTCTTTTCTCAAAACCCTAACTCTTTTTCCAAAAGCGTAAACTGACTAAGATCAGTTTAGACCCCAATTAATTACCAAAAAATGAAATAAAATAATTGGGTAAGGTAAAGTCAATAATGCCCCTCTAAAATCCGGATTAGACATTTCCTTATTTGAACAACCCAACTTCCAATGGACATATCTCCCTCATACGAACTCAGAATCGCGTAAACTTGGTGGCATTGGAAAGATTTTTCCAAGATATTTCCTACGATATCTAGAAACTCACCTAAATCATCCTTAGTTAGAAGTTATGGGTGTTTGAAGTTGACCAAAAACTCAACTTTAACACACTTAAAATTTTCCAGAATTCTTTTTTATTATTTCCAAAAATCACTCTTTCTAATTCTAGCTCTTTCTAGTTCTTTCAATTTGAGAGATGTTACAACTAACTCTGTCTATGAAGCCTCTAAAAACTAAGATGGACGTCGGGACAAGACCCACGACATCCTAATGAACCAAAATACTGAAAGCAATAAAAAGGATCTTCCAGAAATCTAGGAGGCTCACCAAATGACTCTGAGTGCTCAACTGGATCAACGAAGCACTGGATGCTAATCCTGGTTACCTGCGTCTGCATCATAATAAGATGCGGGCCAACTGGCATCAGTACATTGAATGTACGAGTATGCGAGTTGGAATGCTAAACATAACTTAAGCTTGAAAAGAATATGAAAGAAACACTTACCTTGGCTTTACTCAACTCCTGAATAACTTAACTCAATATAAAGCAATAAAACACATGCAATATATAGAAAGCCTTTAAAACAGTAGAAAACAACTTAGTCCGTTAAAGAAAATGCAATAACAAACTCAACTTTACTCATATAATAAAGTAATATAGTTTCTGTGGGAGTTTCTCTAACCGACAACCACCACTATTAGCCTAAGTGGTGATACAATGTCTTGCCCACGTTGCCAGAACTGTCCTATACTTTGCCGTCATATAGAAAGCTTAACTAAGTCGATCCACTAGTCTATACTAAAAGCATCTTAATGAGTCATCTAAAAAGTATGATCCTTTACTACCCCATGATGGCTACATGGTTTATGGAGACGTGAGTTGTCTGAACTCAAACTCATCCCCATATCGGTGCTCAATACTACTCCCAAAATAAACTTAGCTCATATATTTGTAAAATCAAAACTCTTTCTTTGATTTGAGATAATTACTCAAAAACTTAGCTTAAAAGCTCTCTTGGAAATCTCAGTTTCCTTTCTTGCTCAAATGTAAAAACATTTTAACTCTTGGGAGTACTTAGTTACCGTAATATTTTTGAAGAATGAACTTTACTCTTACTCTTTACTGAAAACTAGCTCAAAGGCTCTTTTGGAAATCTTAGTTTCCTTTCTTGTTTAAATGTGAAAACATTTACTCTTTGGGAATACATAGTCCCGATATACTCTTTTGAAGAAATGCACTTCAAACTTTACTCTTTACTCAACTCAAAACTCAACTCTTAAAACAAAGTTAAAACATTTGTAAAAGACTTTTGGAAAACTTTATGAACTTCTCTTAACTTGAATCTTGACTTAACTCTTAACTTCTCTTGATTTGACTGTTGACTTCTCTTGACTTGACTCTTAACTTCTCTTGACTTGACTCTTAACTTTCCTTGAATTGAATTATGGATTCAAGAATTGTGATTTGTGATAGGAAAGATCTCATGATGTTTAGGAATGATTTTAGATAGCTAAACATAAGAAATGATCAAGAAATCACTGCTTGGAAACCAGTCCGCAACGCGGAGATGTATTTAAATTTTGGTTGCGAAAATAATTTTTGAGGCAGAGAGGTCTGTGACCTCTCCGCGACGCGAAGGGAAAATTACACTTCTGAGAAACAGGTACCCAGTTTCTGCCCGACTTGTTCCTTCTTCGTTTTCTAACCCCAATTCACCTAAACTCATATTTTTTTTTCTCAAATTCCCTTTAGATTCAGATACTCAATATGTATACACAAGAATCTAACTCAAACAACTCAAGGAAACAACATTTTAACCTCAAGGAACTCCTCAATCTCAACCAAACTCAAGAACGAAAGCCAATTTCAAGAACACCATTCAAGATTCATCAACTTTCAACTTTCTAGAACAAACTTCGCTGAAATAAACATGATTGGCGCGTGAGTGAACGAACCCAACACTATGAAAGACTCACATACCTCTTTAGGGATCAACCCTTGTCAAAATCCACAAGCTAAACCTTCAAGAACGACGAACTTTGCTCTTTCTCCTCTTTTCTCCTCTTGCGTTCTTTCTCCAAAAACCCTAGCGTAAATTTCCAATTGTCTAAACTGAACCAATTCAGTTTAGACCCCAATTTAATTATTAAAAACGAATTAACTTAATTGGGTGGTGAAAAGACCATAATGCCCTTCAAAAATCCGGATTGGACTTTCCTTATTTGAACAACCCAACTTCCAATAAACATAACTCACTCATACGAACTCGGAATCACGCAAACTCGGCGGCGTTGGAAAGATTATTCCAAGATCTTTCCTACGATAACTGGAAAGACATCTAAATCATCCTGAGATAGGAGTTATGGTCGTTTGAAGTTGACCAAAAACTCAAACTTAACCAATTTTTCAGATTTTTATTATTTCCAAAAATCACTCTTTCTAATTCTGGCTCTTTCTAGTTCTTTCAATTTGTGAGATGTTACAACCTAACATCTTCCCTTCGTAATAACTTGAACCCCTTACCTAGAATCTAATGGTTTCCTAGGTTTCCTAAAATTAAGTGGTGACTCCTTTAAAATTCGTTTATTCTTGAAGTTCTTTTAAAATTGAGTTAATTGATCAATTTTTGAGTCACCGCGACGTTTCTCTTTACTTGAATAAAATAGGGATGCAAACAGTTTACTTTTGCTATGATTTTATTATATTATACTATATTTGATCCTTTCATTATATATAATTTAGGAGCATTTGTTTTTAGTAAAATTCAGTTATAGTTATTCGTTAAATGTATCCTATGATTTAGGAGCATTTTTTTAGGATGAGTACAACGTAGTTAAATAATATTGAAAATTGAATTCTTAAAAATGGTAAAAAGTTAAAGCAGTAGTAAAAATTATATATTTAGTTTTTTTCAGTTCTTTTTTCTTTTCTCTATTTTAGTGTTTGCAATTTTTATTTTTAAAAATAATTTTAATAATTAATAAATTCTACTTTTTTGTGGTGCTGACACGTAAGCGTTTTCACTTATCCTATTATATATAGATAGATTATTATTATTATTGTTTGTATTAAAATTTAAATTTTTAGATCTCTATCTTTAAAAACTAATTAACTTGTAAATCCCAAAAATTAATAACTCTATAAATATTACATATGATTTTTTGTACGTTTTCATTTAAAAAATAATAATGATCCTATTTTAATCAGTTACCTATTTATTAGGAATCATTACTTCCCTTTCCCTAACTCAAAATTAAAAAGATTACTTATCTCACAGATTTTAATAATCAACTACCATCACATGTTTTTTTTTCTCAACTACAATTTTGTGATTTTTTTAAATACTGCTTTTTCGTGGCGGCGCTGACACGTAGGCGCTATCACCTCTCCTATACTATATATATAGATAATTTTTAAACGAAGATATTTAAAAGGATAATACTTGATAGTTCCACAAATTTAGGCTCTGAAAAATTTTCAGGTGCAGGAACATGTGAGTTTTTTTTTTTGGAAGATCAAAATATTAATATGATTTAAATTAATTAATTTATATTTATTGAAAATTAGTATACGTATCCGCGCGTTGTACGGATATTTCAAAATGAATAATTTTTAATTTAAAAATGACAAATATAAATTATTATTGTGTGTGTGTATATATATATTATTTTCATTTTTTGGAACAGTATTTTAAAAATGATATAAAGATGCATAAAATCAATTGTTTTTTTAAATTATTAGAATTTTGTCCACAATATTATGTTCAGTTCAATATATTTTATTAATTTCAAATTATTTCTATATACATTTTTTAAAGAAAAACTTTTAATGTTGAGATTAATAAGAATCACTTATATATAAAAAAGAGTGTAGTTAAAATTAATAAATAGTTGCAAATCAGCTTATCTCTAAAAATAAATGCAGTTAGAATATTTTTTTAATTAATTAAGCATAACAGGTTTAAAACATCTATAAATTAATTGTTAAGTAAGGATTAGATGAAAGGGAGAGAAATTGGAGGATAGGCTATTTGGCTACATGCGTGAGAAAATAGGCAAATTAGGCTATTAGAACAATGTTTAAAAATATTTAATATTTAAATGTTATTTCTATATAGCTAATATCAGCTATACATTTTGTTTTATACTATATTATGTACTAATTTTTCTAAGGATACTAATAGTTCTAAGATTATTTTACCTTGACCAAACATCAAATAGTTTAAATATTTTTACGTGTTTATCCATTATTATTTTTATATAGTTGGAATTAAAAAAATCTTCTTTTTTTTGTTTACAATTTATTAGTTCTAACATTCCACATGAAATGTTTAATATCATAAGATTAAATTATATATTGATACATTTAACTAATGTTTTATTCAAAATAAAAATATTCAATATATTGACATATTTAACTAAAATTTTTATTCAAAATCAACATATTAAATGACATATTGATACATTTAACAATTTACTATTTTAAATTTATGTAAATTATAATTTAAAAAAATGATTTAAATGTAAAAATAATCTTAATTAATACATATGCTATTTTAGGTTTACTCAAAGTGTTTATTAGTTATTATAAATTTTGATTTGAACCGTATTAGAAAAGATATGAATGTGGATTAAAAGGCTGTTATGTTGATTTGAACTCTATCCGGTTAAACACATTATGTGTAACTACTGTAATAGTGAAATTCAAATATTTTAAATTTCAAATTTCAACTTAAAAATTGTATCACATATTTTAAAATTACAATTCAACTTAAATTAATGTTGTTATATAATATTGTGAATAGTCTTAAATTTACTAAATGACTTATAGTTGTGATATTGTTCAGGATAGAATTTAACACTTCCTATATAAAGATAAATATTATTTATCCTAAATTCAAAAGTTTAATTTATATTTCTCATAAAATTATACTGAAATTTGATTATCCTCTCAACAATTTGTTTAGAAATGGAAAGGTAATGGGAGGTTTTAAAAGTGTTCATTTAAATTGTGATGGTCAATAATTCTAAATTAGTAGGGTTTTAAGAAGATGTAAGTGACGGAGTTAAAGAATGATTTTTGGTAATTGAATTATGTGCCTTATATGGTTAGCTGTTTTCTAGGGATAAAATTAATTATTTATCTTTTAAAATTTAAATTTTAAATTAATTACTAAAATTTCAAAAAACTACATTCTGGATATTGATTTGGATAACTATCATTTTTAAAAATAAAATAAAAAAGGGAAACCTAATATGGAGTTACATTATTTTTATTTTGTTTTGTATTATTTTTGTAACCGTTTTTAAATAATTTTTTCAGTGTTAACAATTTTATTTTTTTTAGATTTTAGATTAATTTTAATAATTCATACTTTGTACGCATTTTTTAAAAAGGATTGTAGATTATTTATTTTAATAAATTACAAACGTGGACATATATATATATATATATATATATATATATATGAAGAGAGAGAGAGAGAGATATTTAAATTGATCATTAGTTTCAAACTGCATTTTTGATAGCTGTAACTTTAACATTATCCAACTATGTTACATATGCTGAATTATTTTTTATATTTTATTTTTTTGGTCAATAATGGAGCATGGGGCTCCTTTTATTTAATTCAATTAAGTTTCTAAAAAATTAGGTTAAAGATCCCAAACAATGCTTTATATGACAAAACATATATCAAAAACACATTAATTTAACTTGAAGTTTTGTTCTATGTAACATATTAAAGACAATACCCACCATTTTGATGTCAGTCAATTTGTTGTTTCAAGGCAAAGTAAATTAGATCCTCATAATTATAATTGAGAGCAAAGGATAACCTTGTTTGTATATATTCAAAATAAAGAAGAGGATAGACTAAGAAAGTAAGAATCCCACAACATCAAGCATTTTACATATATCCATAGTATGCATGTTGTACCTATAAAAAAGGCATGTTGTTATGAAATTAAATAAATTTAGAAGAAGAACAAAGTAGGGAGAAGAGAGAAGACTTATAATTTCTCTTGAAAGGGTATTCAAGATTCACATATGTGATTTACAATGAAGAAAAATCCCTTTATTTATAGGGGACACCAAACTTGGTCCCCAAGTAGGATTCCTAACCATACCCTAAAAGGACTCCACATAATAGACATTCACTATAACACAAATATATTTATAACACTCCCCCTTGAATGTCGGTAGATTATGTGCCTCGTTAAAACCTTACTAGATAAAAGCCAGTGGGAAAAAAAATCTAGTGAAGGAAAAAGAGTACACATATCTAATAATACGCATTATGGATGCCTCATTAAAAACCTTACAAGGAAAATCAAATGAGACCAAACTTTGTGAGGAAAAAAGAGTACATCACGTATTAACTCCCCCTGATGAGAACATCAATCCAGAGACTTGAATCTTCATTCCAAGCTTGTGCGCCATATTCTTGAAAGTTGTAGTTGGTAGAGACTTGGTGAATAAATCAACTATAGTATTACTTGAACAAACCTGTTGCATGTTGATATCACCATTCTTGGGAGCTCATAAGTGTAGAAAAACTTTGACGAAATATGCTTCTTTCTATCTCCTTTTATGAATTCTCCTTTTAGGGCCAAATAATTCTGCAAGTTCCTCATTTTAACTTCTTTAAGCAAATAATATATTACCTTTTGAAAACTCTTCAAGAGTTTCAATTCAAGTCATCAACTTGCATAACAACATAAAAGATTCTTGATTGCTTTGATTTATATATGAGGATTATAAACAAGTTTTCTAAAAATTTGTATATGCTTTAGATTTTGAACCCATCAGATATTTTCATATCAATTTTGTCAAGTGAAAACATTCAATATTTAAATGTATGATATCTTCTAGTGCCTAGATTACAAGTCAAATAATCTTTACGCTTACCAAGATGCATCATTCCACTTTTCACTTGATAATTATTTCTACACCAACATGTTTTAATAGTCGTAGAATTTATATCATCATTTTTATCGATTCACAATACAACATAACTTAGTGAGATCTCATCACTTCATTATTTTCAGGTACATACCCCTCTCATGAGGTTTCATGAAGTGTTATGTCATAAGCTCTTCAAGAGCACATTGCCTCCTTATTATGATCATTTTGATTCTTTGATCCTCCCCATTTTTTCAAGGATTATTTTTTCTTAGATTCGATTAGTCTATCATGCTTCATGCATCTCGTAGACTCTATCCTTTAGAAACATTCAATAGGAGCATTTACAAATCTTGTGTTGCTTCATAACTCCCCCTCACGTTAGACAAACTAACATATATCTCAATCTATTTTGGAGAATCCATCTTTGTGCATCATAGTATATTCATTAATCATATATTGCACATCAAAATTATCAGATGAAAATTATTTGGTCTCTGACCATAAACCAATTAAGAGAAAAATTGATCATAATTTATTGGTCTGATGCGTACAATTACTTTTGTATGCAATATCGTATTTCAGATCAACACATGAAGCTTTATTTTCTTAAGCAATGATTTCATTATCTGAGACATTTATCACATCATCTTGAATATTTATCAATATTATCAAGATGAATTATCTTGATTTCATATTCTGAAAGTTGTGCTCTTAACTCAATTATCTTGCACACTCAATTTTGCAAATGTCAAACTACAGGTTGACAACAAACGCACATGTGATTATCTTATAAATTCCTCTCTTTATCTTATTACATGATAGGTTAACGGGCCCATATTCACCTTTTATACTTTTCAGAATTTAGGGACATTTAGTCCCAACATTAGTTGATCCAATCAACTTGTCATGATAACAAACAGCAAAAAGAATTCTTGAAGAATCTTCTAGTTCTTCAATATATGTCTATTACTCAGTATGCACATCTTCGGGATGACCAAATCATTCATGTAACACCCCGCTATTTGAAAGAACTAGAATTAGAAAGAACCATTTTTTGGAAAGATCAAATTTGGAAAGTTTGGCAAGTTTTGCTAAGTATAAGTTTTGGGTCAACTTTAAATGACCATAACTCTCAGTACATGATGAGTTAGGTGTGCTATAATGTATCAAATGAAAGGTCTTTGAATTATATTTCCAACACCACCAAGTTTGCTAATTTTAGAGCTAGTATGAGGGAGATATGCCCGTTCGAAGTTGGGCTGTCTAGATAAGGAAAGTTAATTGGATTTTACAGGGGTATTTTGGTCTTTTCCCTACCCAATTGATTTAATTCGTTTTTAGTGAATTAATTAGGGTCTAAACTGATTTGATTCAGTTTATACTTTACAAAATTACGCTAGGGCTTTGAGAGAAGAGAAAAGAGGAGAAAAGCCAAAGTTCATCGTTCTTGAGGTTTCGCTTGCGGATTTCGCCAAGGGTTAATCCGTACGAGGTATGTGAGATCACATAGCGTTGGGTTCGTTCACCCACACGCCAATCATGACTTAATTCAACGTATTTATGTTCTTGAAAGTAGAGTAATTGAGTTCTTGATGGATTTTGTTGAAGTTTCTATTGGGTTCTTGATTGTTGAGTTGTTGAGGAGTTATTGAGTTAGTATCATGAGATTTGGGGTTGTTTTTTAGTAGATTCTTGTATACTTTGGTTGTGTATTCGAATATAAGTGTTTGAGAAAGAAACCAATTTAATATAGACGAATTAGGGTAAAAAAATGAACAACAAAATTCGTCAAAAATTTGGGGAAAAGGGGTGGGGCGCCGCGCTACTCAGAGCGCCCCACATCAGGGTCTGAAGTTTGGGCTCTGGGGCACTGCGCCATTTAGAGCTCCCTAACCCAGTTTCTGTAGTTCAGACTCTGGCGCCCAGCACCACTCAGTATGCCAGGGTTGCCAGGTCCTCTACCCTTTCTCACTTCTTTCTGTTTGAGTTCTCTTGAATCGTACCTATGTTTTCTAGTTTATTTCTACACTCTAAGGTACGTCAAAACATCATGATATCATCCATAAACATGAATCATAACCTTGAATCCATAAATTCAAATTCAAGGAACGTGCCAAGCCTAAAGAGTTTTTAGACTCTTTTCAAGAAGTACTTTGCAAATGCTTTAAACTTGATTTAAGACTTGAGTTTTGAGTTAAGTAAAGAGTAACAAATGAAGTTCATTTTTTTCAAAAGAGTATATGGGAATTATGTATTCCTAAAGAGTAAATGTTTTCACATTTAAGCAAGAGAGGAAACACTGATTTCCAAAAGAGCTTTTGAGCTAGTATTTCAGTAGTAAATGCTTTCACATTTAAGCAAGAGAGGAAGCAATGATTTCCAAGAGAGAATTTGGGCTAGTTTTGAGTAATTATCTCAAACCACAGAAAGAGTTATGTTTTTGAACATATGAGCTAGTTATATTTTGGGATTAGTATTGAGCATCGATATGGGGGAGAGTTCAGACAACTCACAGCCCCCATAAACCATGTAGCCATCATGGGTAGAAAAGGATCATACTTTTTAGATGAATCCTTAGTGCTTTTTAGCATAGACTAGTGGATCCACTTAGTAGTTAGGTTCTATACCCCCGACAAGATATAGGACGGCCCTGGCAGTGTGAGGAAAAATGTTGTATCATCACATTGCTCATAAGTGATGGTTGTCGGTTAGAGAAACTCCCACAAAGATAGTTTGTATTCTTATATACACAGAGTTAATTATATTTTTATATACAAACAAAGTTTATATTATATCATTGCATACATATTGAGTTACTATTGTATTTTTCAATACATAGAGTTGTTATCCATGTTTTGAAAGCTTTACTTTATACTGCATTTATATTATTGCTTTATATTGAAATGAGTTAAGTTAAAGTTGAGTTGAGCCCAGGTATGTTCTTTCAGTTCCTTTTCAAGCTTATGTCTTGTTATAGAATTCCCCTCGCATGTTCGTACATTCAATGTACTGATTCCAGTTGGCCTGCGTCTTTTATGATGCTGATACACTTAACTAGGATCAGCACCCAACACATCGTTTATTCTAGTTGAGTTTTAGAGTTGTTGGTGCACCTATTTGCTTCTGGAGGATCCTTTTTTATTGCCTTATCAGTTTAATTCATTAGGTTGTCGTGGGTCTTGTCCTAACGTCCATCTCAGTTCTTAGAGGCTTCATAGACATTTAGTTGATGTTAGTTCATGAGTCTTTTTATTTTCAGTTGTTCATGTTGAGACTTGAGTGCAATTTTGGCTAGTGGAATGTTGATCTTTAAAACATTCTAAGTTATTCATTGAGACAAGTTAGTCATGATTGTATTTCAATACTTTCTTTTATCATGAATAAGTCTTCCGCTAAGAGTTAAGCTAGGGCAAGGGTTCGCTTGGGGCCATCAATGGTTCTTGAGTGCCAGTCCCGCCCAGGGTGTAGGCTCAGGGCATGACAAACTTGGTATCAGAGCACATAGTTCAAGAGTCTTAGAGAGTCTATGAATTCGTGTCAGTAGAGTCTTAGTTATTGATGTGAAGCACGCCACATCTATAATTAGGAGGTTGCGACACTTAGGAATTATCTCACTTCTTTCATACTCATTTCATGCGATAGAGTTTATCTCTGAAATAATCTTCTAATTCTTCTTTCGCGTGTCTTTCAGATCATGCCTCCACGAAGAGCTGTCAGAGGTCATCCCGCTAGAAGAAATGTTGCACCATATGAACAAGGGGTACCTAATGCACCAGAAGTGCAATCCCATGGAGAGGTTACCAATGCTGAGTTTTGGGAAGCTATCTAAATATTAAGTCAAGCTGTGACCAATCAAGTTGGACAGAGAGAATCAACAGGAAGTGGTTGATACTTCAAGGATCCGTGATTTCTTAAGGATGAGTCCTCCAAGCTTCACTGGTTCAAGTGTCACTGAGGATCCATAAAACTTTGTAGAGGAACTTCAGAAGGTTTTTGAGATTATGCATGTTACTGATGCTGAGAGGGTGGAACTAGCTGTGTACTAAATGAAGGGTGTCGCTAGAATCTGGTTTGATCAGTGGAAAAAGAATAGAGCTGAAGGTGCACCACTTGTGAGTTGGGCTTTGTTTGAGAAAGCCTTCTTGGGGCGTTTCTTTCCTCGTGAACTGAGAGAAGCCAAGGTACGATAATTCCTTACTCTTAAGCAGGAACGTTTGAGTGTTCTTGAGTACAGTCTAAAGTTCAACCAACTTTCCCGCTATGCTGCAGAGATGGTTGTTGACATGAGAAGTAGGATGAGTTTGTTTGTTATTGGGTTGTCTCGTTTGTCTAGTAGGGAAGGCAAGGCAACTATGTTGATAGGAGATATGGACATAGCAAAGCTGATGATCCATGTACAACAGGTTGAGGAAGAGAGGCTGAAAGATAGATAAGAGTTTTGAAACAAGAGAGCTAAGACAGGGAATGAGTTCGGACAACAGAAGAGTAATGCCAATCGGTCATCTCTCCAACAGAAACAAAAGGGACCTGCTCCATCATATGCTAGTGCACTTGCACCAAGAAACAAAGGTGAGTTCCAAAATTAGAATTCACAAAATTTCAGAGCTAGACATGCGCATTCTCAAGGTAGTGTGGCACAAGGGGGTAGTAATATTCCTGCATGTGCTAAGTGTGGTAGGAGCCACTCAGGGATGTGTCGTGATAGTTCCACTATTTGCTTCAAGTGTGGTCAGAACGGTCATTTATGAGAGAGAGTGTCCTAAAAATAGGCAAGGTAATGGTAATGGGGCTATAGAGCCTAGTATTCTTCAGTTGCTCCACCAGACAGAGCTGTATCTAGAGGAGCTACTACTTCAGAGGCAAGTGGAGGAGCTACTACTTCAGAGGCAAGTGGAGGAGCAAACAATTTTTATGGTATCACTAGTCGCCAAGAGCAGAAGGATTCGCCAGATGTTGTCACTGGTATGATCCAAGTCTTTAACTTTGATGTTTATGCTTTGCTAGATCCAGGATCGAGTTTATCTTTTGTGACTCCTTATGTTGCAATGAATTTTGATGTTCTTCCTGAGAAACTTCTTGAGCCATTCAGAGTTTCCACACCTGTTGGTGAGTCTATTCTAGCAGAAAGAGTCTATCCTGATTGTACCATTTTCGTCAATCACAAGAGCACCATGGCTGACTTAGTTGAGTTAGACATAGTAGATTTTTATTTCATTCTAGGTATGGACTGGATTCATGCCTGTTATGCCTCAGTTGATTGTAGAACTCGACTTGTTAAGTTTCAGTTTGCTAATGAACCAGTTATAGAGTGAAAGAGTAGTTCAGTAGTGCCTAAGGGTCATTTTATTTCGTACTTTAAGGAGAGAAAGTTAGTTTCCAAGCGGTATGTCTATCACTTAGTCCGAGTTAATGACTCTAGTGTTGAGATACCTCATATTCAGTCAGTTCCAGTAGTAAGAGAGTTTCCAGAAGTCTGTCCAGATGATCATCCAGAGTCCCTCCTGAGAGAGAAATAAACTTCGGTATAGATATTCTTCATGATACTCGTCTTATATCTATTCCTCCATATATGATGGCACCAGCGAAGTTGAAGAGTTAAAAGATCACTTGAAAGATCTCTTAGAGAAAGTTTATATTCGACCAAGTATCTCACTTGGAGAGCTCCGGTCTTATTTGTGAGAAAGAAGGATGGTTCTCTTAGAATGTTTATAGATTACCGTCAGTTGTACAAGGTTACTATCAAGAATAAGTATCCTCTTCCGAGAATTGATGATCTCTTCGATCAACTTCAGGGTGCCACTTGTTTTTCTAAGATAGACCTCAAATCTGGCTATCATTAGTTGAAAGTAAGAAAAAGTTATATCCCTAAGACAGCTTTCAGGACCCGTTATGGTCATTATGAGTTCCTAGTTATGTCCTTTGGTTTGACCAATGATCCTGCAGCATTCATGGACCTCATCAATAGAGTATTCAAGCCTTATTTAGATATGTTTGTTATCGTATTCATTGATGACATACTAATCTATTTGAGGAATGAGGAAGATCATACTAGTTATCTCAGAGTAGTTCTCCAAACTCTAAAGGATAGAGAGTTGTATGCTAAGTTCTCTAAGTGTGAGTTTTGGCTTGAGTCTGTGGCATTCTTAGGCCACATAGTTTTCGGTGATGGAATTAGAGTTGATACTCAGAAAATAGAGGCAGTGCATAATTGGCCTAGACCTACATCTCCAATTGATATTAGGAGTTTCTTAAGGTTGGTTGGATATTATAGAAGGTTTATCGAGGGGTTCTCATCTATTTCATCCCATTTGACCAAGTTGACTCAGAAAATAGTGAAGTTTCCATGGTCTGAAGCTTGTAGGAAAAGCTTTCAGGAATTGAAAACTAGGTTGACTACTACCCCGTATTGACCTTACCAGAAGGTACACAAGATTTAGTTGTGTATGGTGATGCTTCCAGAATTGGATTGGGTTGTGTGTTAATGCAGAATGGTAAAGTTATAGCTTATGCCTCCAGAGAACTGAAAGTTCACGAGAAGAATTATCCAACCCATGATCTAAAGTTGGCTGCCGTAGTATTTGCTTTGAAAATATGGCGTCATTATCTTTATGGTGTTTATATGGATGTTTTCACCGATGACAAGAATCTTCAGTATGTGTTTAGTCAGAAAGAGCTTGATCTCGAATAGAGGAGGTGGTTATAGTTACTCAAGGATTATGATATGAGTATTCTCTATCACCCAGGTAAGGCTAATGTTGTTGTTGATGCCTTGAGTAGGTTGTCAATAGGTAGTACCGCCCATGTTGAGGAAGAAAAGAGAGAGTTAGCAAAAGATGTGCACAGACTTGCACAATTAGGAGTTCGACTAATGGATTCCACAGAAGGAGGAGTAGTGGTGATGAATGGGGCTGAATCATCATTAGTTTCAGAAGTGAAAGAGAAACAAGACCAAGATCCTATATTGCTTGAATTGAAGGAAAATGTTCATAAGCAAAAATGATGGCTTTTCAACAGGGGGAGATGGTGTATTCAGGTATCAAGGTAGATTGTGTGTACCAAGGGTGGATGAACTCCAAGAGAGGATCAAGGAGGAAGCCCAAAGCTCCAGATATTCTATCCATCCAAGTTCCGTAAAGATGTATCATGGATTGAGAGAAGTATATTGGTGGAATAACATGAAGAAAGGTATCGATGAGTTCGTTGCTAAATGCCCAAATTGTCAACAAGTTAAAAGTAGAGCACCAAAGGCCCGGTGGTATGGCTCAGAATATAGAGCTTCCAGAATGGAAGTGGGAGATGATCAATATGGATTTCATTACTGGGTTGCCACAGTCTCGCAGGCAACATGATTCTATTTGGGTGATTGTGGATCGAATGAAAAAATCTGCCCACTTTTTGCCAGTAAAGACTACCCATTCAGCAGAGGATTATGCCAAGTTATACATTCAAGAGGTAGTAAGGCTTCATGGAGTTCCAGTTTCCATTATTTCAAATAGAGGTGCACAATTTACTGCACAATTTTGGAAGTCATTCCAAAAAGGTTTGGGTTCAAAGGTAAACTTGAGTACTGCTTTTCATCCTCAGACAGATGGTCAAGCAGAGTGCACTATTTAGACTTTAGAAGATATGTTGAGGGCTTGTGTGGTTTATTTAAAAGGTAATTGGGATGATCACTTACCTCTCATCGAGTTTGCTTATAACAACAGTTATCATTCTAGCATCCAGATGGCTCCTTATAAAGCTCTTTGTTGGAGAAGATGCAGATCTCCAATTGGATGGTTTGAAGTTGGTGAAGCTGGGTTAATAGGACCAAACTTAGTTCATCAAGCCATGGAGAAAGTGAGAGTTATTCAAGAAAGGTTGAAAACAATGTAGAGTCGTCAAAAATTCTACACTGATGTTAGGAGAATGGACTTAGAGTTTGAAGTAGATGATTGGGTATACTTTGAAGGTTTCACCCATGAAGGGTGTTATGATATTTGGTAAGAAGGGTAAGCTTAGTCCCCGGTATATTGTTCCTTACAAAATATCCAAAAGGACTGGTAATATAGCTTATGAGTTGGAGCTACCACAAAAGTTAGCAGTAGTTTACCTAGTGTTTCACATTTCCATGTTGAAAAAGTGTATGGGCCATCCTTCACTGATTATACCAACTGGAGATATTGGCATCAAGGATAGCTTGTATTATGAGGAGATTCCTGTTCAGATCCTAGACCGCCAGGTTCGCAAGTTGAGAACTAAGGAAGTAGCATCAGTCAAAGTTCTGTGGAGAAATTAGTTTGTTGAGGAAGCTACTTGGGAAGCTGAGGAGGATACGAAGAAGAGATATTCACATCTCTTTGAGCCCAGAGAAATTCCAGATCAAGGTACTATTTCTCTTCTTAGTACTCTTTAATTGATATACTGAATGTGTTAGATTTGGTTGTTGGGTGTTTGAGTTGAATGTTAGAAGTTAAACCCTTAGCCTACTAAGAGTAATCTCATTTGAGGACGAATATTTCGAAGGGAGAGATATTGTAACACCCCGCTATTTAAAAGAACTAGAATTAGAAAGAACCATTTTTTTGGAAAGAACAAATTTGGAAAGTTTGGCAAGTTTTGCTAAGTATAAGTTTTGGGTCAAATTCAAACGGCCATAACTCTCAATACATGATGATTTAGGTGTGCTATAAGATATAAAATGAAAGGTCTTTGAATTATATTTCCAACGCCACCAAGTTTGCTAATTTTTGAGCTCGTCTAAGGGATATATGCCTGTTCGAAGTTGGGATGTCTAGATAAGGAAAGTTAACCGGATTTTAAAGAGGTATTTTGGTCGTTTCCCTACCCAATTAGTTCAATTCATTTTTAGTGAATTAATTAGGGTCTAAACTGATTTGATTCAATTTACACTTTATAAAATTATGCTAGATCTTTGAGAGAAGAGAAAAGAGGAGAAAAGCCAAAGATCATCGTTCTTGAGGTTTCTCTTGCGGATTTCACCAAGTGTTAATTCCTACGAGGTATGTGAGATCACATAGCATTGGGTTCATTCATCTATGCGCCAATCATGATTTGATTCAACATATTTATGTTCTTGAAAGTAGAGTAATTGAGTTCTTGATGGATTTTGTTGAAGTTTCTATTGGGTTATTGATTGTTGAGTTGTTGAGGAGTTATTGGGTTAGTATCGTGAGATTTGAGGTTATTTTTGAGTAGATTCTTGTATACATTGGTTGGGTATTCGAATCTAACTATTTGGGAAAGAAACCAATCGAATCTAGACGAATTAGGGTCGAAAAATGAAAAAGAAAATTCGTCAAAAATATGGGGAAAAGTGGTGGGGAGCCGCGCCACTCAGAGCGCCCCAACCCAGTTTCTGTAGTTCAGGCTTCTGGCACCCGGCGCCACTCAGTATGCCAGGGTCGCCATGTCCTCTACCCTTTCCCACTTCTTTTCGTTTGAGTTCCCTTGAATCGTACCTATGTTGTCTAGTTGGTTTCTAGACTCTAAGGTATGTTTAAACATCATGATATCATCCATAAACATGAATCATAACCTTGAATCCATAAATTCAAATTCAAGGAAAGTTAAGATCCAAGTCTAGAGAGTTCTTAGAGTCTTCTCAAGAAATCTTTTGCAAATGCTTTAAACTTGTTTTAAGACTTGAATTTTGAGTTAAGTAAAGCGTAACAAATGAAGTTCATATACTTCAAAAGAGTATATGGGAACTATGTATTCCCAAAAAGTAAATTTTTTCACATTTAAGCAAGAGAGGAAACACCAATTTCCAAAAGAGTCTTTGAACTAGTTTTTCAGTAAAGAGTAAACTGTAACGACTCGGAAAATGATAGAGTGAAACTAGAGCCTCACATGTGAGTTTGGAGTCGAGAACTTAATGAAATGATTATATTTGAATTTGACCCAAAAGTTCTTAAAAATGTGCTTCGGAAGTTACCGGAAACTTGTTTA
>JAJOOE010010544.1:0-20380 GCA_036250405.1 Solanum raphanifolium
AGTAAACCTCGTTCTTTCTTGTACAAAAAATCCGATAATGAATCCCCCCTTTGAAAACGACCTAAAGTAATTCAAAAATAGAATGTTTAAAATGAGTCATAATCAAGTTAGGACTGAATTGTCAGGCCTTGTCACGCCCACTACCACGACCCGTCAAGGTCTTCACGGTCCGTGAAGACCTCCATGGTCTTGCCTTGGAGCTTCCCCAGAGTGGGTCTTCAAACTTGGTCACTGGAAAATGTACCACGAGATCTACCACGGTCCGTAGTGCGGACCACGGCCCGTGAAGTCACCCTTGGTCTTCACTTGGGCAACCTTCTTTCAACTCTTTCCTGCTTTTATACTGGTTCAGCTTCACGGTAGGTACCACGGTCCGTGGTAAGAACAACGGCCCGTATACCCTTCCGTGATCTTCACTTGCTTGTTCTTGCTCTTCATCTTCTCAAGGCCCAGTTCTGCCCCACTTTCACGAGCTCAACCACGAATCGTTATAAAGTTAACGGTTCGTTACATTGGCCGTGAACTTCACTTGGTCGACATCAATTCTGTTTCTTTTTCTGTACAACCCAGATTCTGCCTACACAATTAACAAACCCATCAAATAATCCCAAAATATCACTTAATTCCAGTATTAGTTCATAGTTATTAAGCATCAAATGTGCCACGATTTTGCGGCACATCAACACCCTCAACTTAGAACCATTACTTGTCCTCAAGTGATGAGAAAACAAACAAATACAATCAGCCCTTAATTCATTTCCAGATTTATGACACTACGCAACAACTATTTCAAGTATCATTTGTATCCCAGACCTCTGAGTCTAACATGTAAGGATCAATACATGACATCTCATTACTCACAGTCAATCATGCTTATACCTGCGAATTATCAGCTTACACAATCTACTTTCAAATGCAACCACTGTGTCCTCACACCAAAGAAGTCCCTTGCTCATAATGGTAGGGACTGAATACTACGCTCACGCTCTCAATAAATTTCTAACACTAACAACAAACTACCATAGGCTTGCCCTTGCTTTCTACACTTTCTCTTCAAACACCCGGAATAGGATCACTGTAGGACTTTATTTGCTTGTAACATAGGCTCGGGGCTAGGGAATGGATATTTGGTTTCGTGAGTGACTAATTCCTTGGTTTCCCAAAGTTTCGTTTTCACATACTCTTTTCTGAGTGATTCTCTCTTTTTCTTTATTTCAGCTCGACCCAGTAGCTATTATTTTATATATATATATATATATATATATATATATATTTATTTATTTATTTATTTTTTAAAAATGAACTCAGCTCATTGGTTGAACCTTCTTTTTCCTTTTTCTTTCTGTTCGGATTGCAATCACCCTCAACTTAGGCTTTTGGCCTGAGTTGTGATATCGTGTACCTTTGGAGAACCAAGGATTTGATATATATTGGGTAAGAACAAAGACTGATTTAAGGCTCAAATTGGGCTCAAGTGATAAGCTTTTCATTTGGTTCTTTTATTTTTGGCTTTTTACTGGTTTAACAAAAATGGCCTACTGATCTTTTCCTATCCGGTTATTTTCAGATTCAAGCAAGACTACTTAGGCAAGTTCTAGTTTCTGCTCCTAGTGTTAGACTTCAATCAAAACTTACTCACATACTACATAGGATTGCATTTTTTTAGTTTCTTGGTTCACCAATTAATTGGTCAGATTAGCCACTTTCAACATATCAGTATCTAAGATGTCATCTAAAGATCCTAATAGTCAAACTCAGATTCAGGTCCTCAATATTCACAGAGTAGCTGTTGCACAGCTCAATACATTAAACACCCAACATATTAATACAAAGAGACAACCTCCATTTTTCTAACAGTTATGGCCGGTTGCTGACCACCCCCCTCTCCAAATAAAAAGGACTTTGTCCTCAAAGTCGAGATAACACAATCAAATACACAGGCTAGGATGAGGGGTCATACCTACGCGCTCTAGACGCCGGTAGTCGGATTAGCATTGGCACCCTTATCAATGGGTGCACTCTCAGATCTCGGGACATGATCAGTGTGGTCCTCATTAGTCGAAACAGGTGCACCACTACTAGAAGCTCCAACTAAGGTTGCATCTCGCTGTTATTGTTCAAGGGCTTCCTTCTCCCTAGCTTCCCTCTTTGATGCTCTACGAGCTCTCTTTTCTTGCCTTCTTGCCTCTTTAGCTGGGTCAGTAGGGGTCTCCTCATCAAGTTCTCCAGCTATGTGTTTTCTCTTGCCGGATTTACTTGTAGGGGGTGCTCCCCAAAGATCATCGAGTGTTTGAGTGGGTGGGGCCTGACTTAACATTTGCATCAACGACTCTGGCATGATTGGAGTGGGCACCTGTGCTGGCTTTTTAGCCAGCTTAGCAATTTGAGTGCGCATCTCAGCTAACTGGGCTCTGAACTCTTCAGTATCTGCTGAACCGGTAGCCTGGAAGCGATCCTGAACAAGGTTCTCCAAACCATCCATTATGTCCTTTAAGACTGATAGTTCCATCGTCATCTCATCTTTGATCTCCTTTTTCGTAGCTAATACCTTTGTCTCTATCAGCTGGGGCATTCGGAGCACAATCTAGTCTACCAATGTCCTGGTCTGGCGCTGATCTGCAACTAATTTCTCAAGAAAAAGTATAGGGATAGTGACAAAGGTACCTGGAGTCTGGGAGGCTGAAGCTGGAGGTGGTGGTGCCTCTGTGGACGGTTGTGATGACTCTCCTTGTTCTGGATCTCTACTTGCCTGGGGGATATCAAGTGGGACATGTGGAACAACAACTAAAGTACCCATAACGGTAGATTTTGCGCCAAAGAGATGGTCGCGACATCCTTGATTTTTGAAACCTGGGTTAGTCTAAATGATTCACCCCATCTGTCAACTAGGCTGTTCGGAGAAATATTCGCTCCTCGGCATAATTTCCCTATCAGACAGGGAAAAGGAAGTGCAGCTCTCTCATTTAGCGCCCTGTCTCTCATCTCAATTGCTATTATCCGTCCTGCATTGACTGGGTAACCTACCATAAGACATGCTATTAACGAGGCCAGGGAAGGGGACAATGTGTTATCATTAGCTGTCGGTCTCAATTACACTCGGACAACAGCCCACCAAACCTTGGCCGAAAAAGACAGCGAAGCTTTAGTGATAAGTGTTGGAGTTGTGGTGACCCAACCTGCATTTTCCCCATCTATGGAAATTTGCTTCGCAATCCAGCGTAAAACCCTTTCTCGAGAAGTCTGAACTTCCATTGTAGCATCACTAGTGACCTCATGATGTTTACCCTCGAACAGGCCAACTGAAACGGGTGCAGAGTATTCTGGGCCGTACAACATTTTGTTAATCGACGCCTTAGAAATATCTATTGATTTGCCCCTAACTATGATTGAGTTGAGTGGACCCCATGTAATAACCATGTCTTTCTGTCCACGCTTCGTGGTCTCTGTATCCGCAGCAAAATTCATCAATGTAGCTGCATACGAGGAAAAAAATTCTCTGGTTAGGTGGCTAGAGTATTCACCAGGTGCATTGTCCATCCAATCGAACCGATGGAGCTGAAATATTCGATAGATGTCCGAGAATGCTTTGACATCAGCTACCACCACCCTACTCTCAGGCATAATTGCTCGATTCTTGAAGCCCCCAGTTTTATTTACAATACCATTGTCGAAGAACTCTTTAGACCTGTTGACCGTCCACATTGAGCATTAACAAGCAATCAGATGTGGTCTCAATGCAGGGTTAGGTTCCTAAGCGTTCACATACATTACCATGGTATCATCATCGGTGATTTCCTCCTCATCCTTTCTATTAACTGTTTCCTCTCGTACTCCAATTTCAGCTTCTGTGGTAGCCACAGGTGGAGAAGTCCTTGTGTCGGTTTGAAAACCGCTTTCAAATTCAGCACTGTCCCCCGAGTCATCTGCAGATTGGTTACCAACAGCAGTATCAGTTTGACTTCCCGAATTTTCCCCATTCTCGGAACTACTACCTCTCTCTTCAGATTGAGGAGAAGAGTCCTGGAGAATAGCTCTCCTAGCCAATGATCTAGTTGCCCGAGGCGAGTGATCTTCAGGTGTAACATTTATTTGCACCTCAGACCCACTCGCTTCGGAGTCGTCAAGGCCCTCTGATTGTGAAGCGGTGACAGAAGCAGGTTTGTTAGCATTCTTTCTTCTGGGACCCATTGTACCTGAGAAGCAAAACACCAATTCAATACAATCATTAATAAAACGACAAACTAACGGGTACTCAGACTTTCCCTGTGTAATATCATCGTGAAGCCTTGCCTTAAGAATGTCGTCACCCAATCTATCATCGGGAAGGGCCACATAATCACAATACTAACAAAAACTGAATACCTAAATAAATTAAAATTACAAACGAGGGAACTCTACGAACGTGAATGAGCCGTGGTATAAACCATGGACCGTGATGTCCCTCGTGGAGTTTAAACAGGATCAGAGTGCACAAGGAATCGTTGGCCATTTAACCCAAGGGATGTTAACGGAAGGTTTCACAGCCTGTGGAGTGAACCACGGTCCGTGATACTGCCCGTGAACTTTAACTGAGGACCACAAAGGGCTTGGTTGATTTTCAAGTGTGGTCTACGACAAGCTGCACGACCCGTAATGTATTCCACGGTCCGTACAATCTGCCGTAGTCTTACACTAGGCATTAGGTCAGTCACCTTCTTCCCAACATCAAATTTTTGCACTTAATCCCCATTGTTGTACAAATACAGGATCTTCTCATACTTTAAACCCTACCCTACTACTTATTCAACTAAATTAAGTAACCTAAATTTCACCACCTGACCTATAAATTTGACCCCCCTGTGATCGACCAACACACAAGAATAACTACAAATTTCCAATTTTGACTTACCCACTCCAAGTAAGTAATAGTTTAGCAATTAATCATCACAAATGCATACTGAAGTTAAGAAAATCGAAGTCATTATAGACAAGATGTAACGGTGCAAACCATTGAAACTCAACTTACTTGGATTGAAGAAACCAAAAGCGGGAAATAGCTAGTCACATTTGCACAACTGAACACTTAGGGTTTGGATTCTTGGGTAGATGGGATTTATTGATGAATGATGATCAATTCTTCCTTAGATAACTGTTATGGAGGAGAAAAAGAGAGAAACTGACGTTTTGCCCTTTGGAATCAATAAATACGTTTTAATGTATGAGTTGGGTTACGCGCAGGTCGGGTCGGGTCATCGGTGTTACTGGGTAGTATATTACGGGCCGTGAAACTTCTCGTGGAAGATATCACGGTCCGTGGATCTGTTCGTGACATTACCCTGGCAAAGAAACTTACATGGTGCGGACGATGGACCGTGAAGTTGCCCGTAAAAGGAATCACGGTCCGTGAAACTATCCGTAATGTTGACTTGGAACTGAGATTCCTACCTGAGGTTCACGAGAGGTTAGACGGCTCGTACAATATATGACGGACCGTGAACCCTTCCGTGAACCCTATTTTATGCACTTTCCAGTAGCTTCCAAATTTAGTCCTCAAGTTGACGGATCGTGATAGTTCCCGTGAAAATATCTACGGTTCGTGATACTGAACATGAAGTTCAGTCTGCACCAATTTCTGCATTTTTCCCCTTATTCTCTCCTGCACACCTCAGCACACAGTGATTCTATAAAAATAAAGAAAAATAAGGAAAATGAGAACATACTTAATATAATTACATTTTGGGTTGCCTCCCAAACAACGCACAATTTAACGTCGCGGCGCGACGCAGTTTACTTGATTACTCAGACTTTATCAAGTTTACATTCCTCCACAATTTTCACATCCTCAGGAGCACCCAAATATGCCTTGATTCGCTGACCATTAGCTTTGAACCTCTCGCCTTTCTCATTTTCCAATTCAATAGCACCAGACTGAAAAGCCTGTGTGACCTTAAAAGGTCCAGACCATTTAGACTTCAGTTTTCCTGGAAACAGACGCAGTCTGGAGTTGAAAAGTAATACCAAGTCACTAGGAGTAAAGCTCCTTTTCTCAATATGCTTGTCATGATATAGCTTCATCCTCTCCTTATACAGTGTAGCCCTCTCATAGGCCCTCAGACAGAACTCATCCATCTCATTGATCTGATCTAGCCTTAAGTTTGCGGTTTCGCTCCAATTTAGATTCAGCTTCTTCAATGCCCAGAGTGCTCTATGCTCAAGCTCAATTGGCAGATGACACGCCTTTCCAAACACCAATTGATATGGAGACATACCAATATGTGTCTTGAAAGCTGTCCGATATGCCCATAGGGCATCATCTAGCTTCCGTGCCCAATCTGTCCTGTTGGCATTCACTGTCTTTGCCAAAATTGTTTTAATTTCCCTGTTGGAAACTTCTACTTGACCACTCATCTGTGGGTGATAAGGTGTTGCCACCTTGTGCTATTTTACTCCATACTTGGTCAGAAGTGCACTAAAGACTTTGTTGCAGAAGTGAGACCCACCATCACTGATAATGGCTCTGGGTGTTCCAAACCTTGAGAAGATGTTCTTTTTCAAGAACCTAGCGACACTCTTTCCATCATTCTAAGGTAATGCAACAGCTTCAACCCATTTGGACACATAGTCCACAGCCACCAGTATATATTTCTTCCCATATGAACTCACAAAGGGACCTATGAAGTCAATACCTCACACATCAAACAATTCCATCTCCAGAATAGGTGTCATGGGTAACTCATGGCGCCGAGAGATGGATCCTTGCCGCTGGCACACATCACAACTCCTCACTATATCCACTGCATCTTGATGAATTGTAAGCCAGTAATATCCACACTGAAGTATCTTTTGAGTTGTTCGAGTACCACCATGATGACCACCAACTGGAGATGAGTGACAGGCCTCCAAAATGTGCAACATTTCGGCTTTCGGAACACATCACCTAACTATATTGTCAGCACACACCCTGTACAAATATGGTTCATCCTAAAAGTATTCGTCTACATCATGCAGGAACATTTTCCTTTGCTGATATGTTAGTCCCTCATGCATTAAATCACTGACCAGAAAATTAGCATAGTCAGCAAACCAAGGAATAAGGTCAAGAGTAGCAGCTAATACCTGCTCATCCGGGAATGTGTCATCTATCTCGAGCTTAAGTTCTTCCTTCTTTGCAGCTTCCAGCCTCGACAGGTGATCAGTTACCTGGTTCTCATAACCTCTCTTGTCTTTCACTTCGAAGTCAAACTCTTGAAGAAGCAATACCCATCGGATCAGCCTAGGCTTGACATCTTTCTTTGCCATGAGATATCTCAAAGCAGCATGGTCTGTGTGAACTATCACTTTAGTGCCCAGAAGATAAGCTCTAAACTTTTCAAAAGCATACACTACAAGCCAAAAGTTCCTGTTTAGTGACTGTGTAGTTTCGTTGTGCCCCATTTAGCGACTTACTAGCATAGTAAATCGGATGGAACATCCTGTTGCGCTTTTGTCCCAACACAACCCCTAACGCAGTCCCACTAGCATCACACATCACCTCAAATGGCTCCGCCCAGTCTGGGCCAATAATCACTGGTGCTGAAATCAGTTTCTCTTTTAGGCACTCAAAAGCTTTAAGGCATGTCTCATCAAAGACAAATTTCACCTCCTTCTCTAAAAGCTTGCACATGGGGTGTGCAATTTTTGAGAAGTCTTTGATGAAACGCCTATAGAATCCGGCGTGTCCTAGGAAGTTTCGAACACCCTTCACACAGATTGGCGGAGGTAATTTTTCAATCACCTCAATCTTAGCCTTGTCGACCTCAATTCCTTTCTGTGACACCTTGTGTCCAAGGACTATGCCCTCTTTTATCATGAAGTGGCACTTCTCCCAATTTAGCACTAAGTTGGCTTCCTCACATCTTTGTAAAGCCCTGCTAAGATTCAACAAACAGTCATCAAAAGTATCGCCTACTACAGAGAAGTCATCCATAAATACCTCTAGAGTGTCCTCAACCATGTCTGAAATGATGGACATCATACACCTTTGAAATGTTGCTAGTGCATTACATAATCCAAATGGCATGCGTTTAAACGCAAATGTGCCATAAGGACATGTGAAGGTGGTCTTTTCCTGATCTTCAGGTGCAATTGATATCTGGTTGTAGCCAGAGTATCCATCTAAGAAACAGTACCATCCTTTACTTGCAAACTTGTCAAGCATCTGGTCCATGAAAGGCATGGGGAAATGATCCCTCAAAGTCCACTTATTCAGCTTCCTGTAATCCATGCACACTCGCCACCCAGTAACCGGTCTCTGCGGGACTAATTCATTCTTGGTATTTGCCACCACAGTCATGCCTCCCTTTTTAGGCACACATTGCACTGGACTGACCCAGTGGCTATCAGAAATAGGATAGACCACCCTAGCATCTAACCATTTGATTATTTCTTTCTTAACCACCTCTTGCATAAGTGGGTTCAATCTCTGTTGGTGTTCAATACTCGGGCTGCAGTCTTCCTCAAGCTGAATCTTATGCGTGCAAATACCTGGAGGTATCCCGATTATATCAGCAATGGTCCATCCAATGGCTCTTTTTTATCTTTTTAGCACCTTGATCACCTCTTGTACCTGGTCTTCATTCAAATCTGCAGCCAAAATCACAGGTAAAGTGTTATTAGTACCCAAGAATACATACCTAAGGTGATTGGGTAACTGTTTCAGCTCTAACACTGGTGGCTCCTCAATGGATAATTTCGCTGGAGGACTTGGCCTGTTTTTCAAGTCCAAGTCCAATTTCTTTGGAGCATACAAATGTGCTCCCATACCCTGCAAGGCATTCACAGTCTCTACATAGTCAGACCAGAAATCCGCATCATAGTTCATCAGTACTGCTGCTAATGTTTCAACGACCATTCTCTCTTCTATAGGTACCCTCATGGCTTCATCAGTGACCATCTCTATTGCAGATATAACATTCATATCTCGTGGTTGTTTCATTCACCTGTAATTATTGAACCTTACCTCATCTGTGTTGAGTCTGAACTTCAACTCTCCTCTCTTAACATCCACTAAAGTTCTTCCCGTGGCTAAGAAGGGTCTTCCCAAGATGATGGGAACCTCAAAATCCACTTCGCAATCCATAATTACAAAATCAGCTAGAAAAATGAAAGTGTCCACCTTTACCAGTACATCACATAGGATTCCCATCGGCCTCTTTACTGACCTATCAGCCATCATCAACCTCATTGTTGTAGGTTTTGGTACTCCCAAACCTAACTTTTTATAAATGGCTAAAGGCATCAGATTTATGCTAGCTCCCAGATCACATAAAGCTTTTGCAAACTTGATTGACCCAATGGTGCATGGTATTGTGAATGCACCCGGATCCTCCTTTTTCTGCACCAGAGATCTGGTAGCAATGGCACTGCAATGATGAACCTCGTTAGAGAAATCATGACTTACAGCTCTTTTCTTGGTGACCAAGTCTTTCATGAACTTGGCGTATCCTGGCATCTGCTCTAGAGCTTCAACCAATGGAATGTTTACTGAAAGTTGTTTCAGCATGGTGATGAATTTCGTAAACTTTCCATTTTCAGCTTTCTTTTTTAGCCTTTGAGGGAAAGGAGGAGGTGGCCTGGGAATCTGCTGTAAGGGCAAGTGTTCCTGAACCTCTTTCTCTTTTCCTCTCAAATGTTGTACTTTAGGTTGAGCCTGTTGATCCTCCCCCAGCTCATCTACCTATATGTTCTCATCCTCCTCTCTGTTAGCTTGCTCCAAGACCTGTTCATACTTGCTACCTGCAGAAATAGAGTCAGAAAGAACTTTACCACTCCTGGTGGCAATGGCCATGCAATGTCCATCCTTCTTGGGATTTTGAATGGTATCACTTGGTAGTGATCCATTCTTTCTCTGATTCAGTGAAGCTGATAGTTGCCCCAACTGCTGCTCTATTTGTTTAATAGAGGTGTCCCACCAATTGACTCATGCTCGAGAAATCACCTCTCATTTCTTTCACCTTTGTATCAGTTGACTCAACCTTCTGAAGTACCTTAGCCATCATGTCCTCAAGCTTAGACCCGTTAGAACTACCACTCGCCCGGTCTCTATTACCTGGGGATACATATACACCACTGCAATCATTCTTATACCCATCTCTATTTTGCTTGTTTCCTTGATCTCTAATTGCTGGCCTTTCATACTGACTATCCCTAGCATAACTCCGACCTGTATTTCCAGAATTGTAACCCTGATTTCCAGAGTTATAATTTCGAAAACCTCCTTGATTCCCCAAATAGTTAGCTTCCTTATCAATGTCAAGATCCTGATCTTCATACCTATTTTGTTGTCCCACAGCACCTTTTCAGACTTGGCAACAAGGTGCTTTGTGAGCAAGTCTATTTGAGTCCTCATATGTGCCATGTCTTGGTCCCTTTCTTCTTCTCTCTTCCTCTGTTCAGCTGAAAGCTCAAATGTATACCCAAGCTCTCTTACCTCTGCATCTCTAGTGTACCATGCTTTGTTGTTCTTTGAGACCTTATCTAATAGCTGCATGCTTTCTGCAAATGGCTTCCTCATAAATAAGCCTCCACAAACTGCATCAACAACAAGTTTAGTAACATAATTCAGAGACTTATAAAAGGCCTCTTTAAGATGCCTTTCGGTAAGATCATGGTTGGGGCATTTCTTCAACTTTTGGCTGAACCTCCACCAAGTATCATGCATTGCTTCTTTTGGTAGTTGCTTGTGTGTACTAATCTCGTCCTTCATCTGTAGCTCTTTTGATTCTGGGAAGAATCGTTCCAGGAAAGCTTCTTTCAACTCATTCCAAGTTCTGATGGAATCATCTGGCATTTCATTCAACCAATTAGTCGCCTCTCCAGTAAGATACAATGGAAACAACCTCAATCTCATTGCTGTTTGGTTGACCCCAGGAATCTCTTGTGACTTATAGATAGCCACAAAATTCATCAAGTGTTGATTCGCATCATCACCAGCTGCACCCCTAAACATACCTTTAAGGTTCAACAATTGAATCATAGTGCTGGTGATTATGAACTTAACACCTAGAGGTAATGCAGGTAACACTATCGCTCCAGTGGCTCCAGCTCCATCCAGATCTGCATCATCTTCATCATATATCATGTGCGCAGGATGCTGAGCTCTACCCCTTGGGGCTATTGGTGGGCGCTGGGGAGGGTTCAATCCATCCACTCCTCTATTCTCATCTACCACCCTAGGTTGGTTGTTACCACCATTTTGTTGAACACCTCTTATGGCGGCTTCAGATTCTAGTCCCAACCTTTGTCTTTGTGCCTCCAGTTCTTGTGCATTCACCATTTTCTGAAGACTCTTTTCGAGTTCTGAGTCGTAAGGGATCAATAGAGGTCCTTTACTCCTTGTTCTTGGCATACACAATAACACTCACCTGAAAGAGACACAGACACAAAACAAAACGTAAAATTAGGAAATATAACTACAAATTGAATAAAAGCTAGTAAAACACTTCTGAATTGAAATTCCCCGGCAGCGGCGCCAAAATTTGATACGTCCAAACTTACACCCCAAATAAGGAATGTAAACTGTCGTTGTCAATTTACAAAACTCAACCAGAGTTGAGGTCGATCCCACAGAGAATTTCTTTACAGATAAAGTTTCACTGTCGCGTTTACTCAATTGTCGTTATTATTTCCTAACAATTAACAAAGAAAGTAAATTTGGGTCTAATTGAAAAGTATTCTAGCAAAACTTAGTTATGCAGTTCACAAAAGATCTCGTTGTAAGTTGATTCAATCAATTTGAGGAAACCAGGTTTTGTGTTCACTATGACATCGATTATAATGCTCTCCCGTAAATTGAGTGTCAGGTAAATCAATGTTTACAGAACCTTTGCGAATTAAATAAATCTGACGCTTCTCAGCCTTATCAGATAATATTCACTCTAATTCTCTCGAACTTAAAGTGTTATCGATATTGGAATTCGCTTAATTTGATATGGTGTTAAAGATCCTTTCTTCTCGAAATCCAACTTCAACTCCAATTCGTAAACTTAGTTTAGCTTTTTCCCAACTAATGCTTTTCTCTCGAACAAACACCAGATACAGGCCTGTCTAAAGCGTGCACTCAATAGACTAAAATGATAATGAAAGTTGTAAACAAATATTGCCTTTTACTCAATTTACGAAATCGCAACTAGAATGTCATCATAGATTCCACATACCCAGTCATGACATTTAGCCACTCATGTTTTTACACAAAGAATCAATACTGGGTAATGAAAACATGTTAAGAGGTACTTACAAAAATGACTGGTAAATCAACAACCACTTGATAATCTCAAGATCGAAATGAACAACTTCCAACCGAAAACGATAATTTGAATCCCAAAATCTCCAACTCAAAGTAAACCTCGTTCTTTCTTGTATAAAAATTCCGATAATGAATCCCCCCTTTGAAAACGACCTAAAGTAATTCCAAAATAGAATGTTTAAAATGAGTCATAATCAAGTTAGGACTGAATTGTCGGGCCTTGTCATGGCCACTACTACGACCCGTCAAGGTCTTCACGGTCCGTGAAGACCTCCATGGTCTTGCCTTGGAGCTTCCCCAGAGTGGGTCTTCAAACTTGGTCACTGGAAAACGTACCACGAGATCTACCACAGTCCGTAGTGCGGACCACGACCCGTGAAGTCACCCGTGGTCTTCACTTGGGCAACCTTCCCCAGAGTGGGTCTTCAAACTTGGTCACTGGAAAATGTACCATGAGATCTACCATGGTCCGTAGTGCGGACCATGGCCCGTGACGTCACCCGTGGACTTCACTTGGGCAACCTTCTTTCAACTTTTTCCTGCTTTTATACTGGTTCAGCTTCACGGTAGGTACCACGGTCCGTGGTAAGAACAGCGGCCCGTATACCCCTTCGTGATCTTCACTTGCTTGTTCTTGCTCTTCATCTTCTCAAGGCCCAGTTCAACCCCACTTTCACGAGCTCAACCACAGACCATTATGAAGTTAACGGTTCGTTACATTGGCCGTGAACTTCACTTGGTCGACATCAGTTCTGCTTGTTTTTCTGTACAACCCAGATTCTGCGTACACAATTAACAAACCCATCAAATAGTCCCAAAATATCACTTAATTCCAGTATTAGTTCATAGTTATTAAGCATCAAATGTGCCACGATTTTGCGACACATCAATGCTCAGCTTAGCCTTGTCTCCCAATAGTCCCTTGCAAATATCAATTGCAGGGGTCTCCTGAGTATCACCAGTATCATTCTTGTAAGCAAAACCTAGAATGGCCACTTTCTTGTCTGATACTGTGTTGAACATGGAGGCAACAACACGATTGACAAAACGAATCTTCTGATAGTCATTGATCTTGATTACCTGTTTCCAGTATTCAGCCACCTCTGGAAGACCAATGCATTCGGATATGTAAACTATATTCAGAATATCCTTCTGGAAGCAAGAGCCATCGTATCCAACACTAGCATTAAGAAACTTGGGACGAATCCTGGAGTCCTTACCAACATAATATGATACCTCTGAAACATTTGCTCCAGTAGCCTCGCAGAGAGCTGACATGGCATTCACAGAAGAGATTCTTTGGGCCAAGAATGTATTGGCAGCCAATTTTGAGAGCTCAGCAGACCATAAATTGGTTGTGATGATGCAATCTTCAAGAACCCATTAGGCATAAACATCCTTCAATGCTTGGATAGCCTTCTGGCCTCCTGGAGTTTCGCGTCCTCCAATTAACTCTGTCAGGTTTAAAAATGTCTTCAATTGCAGTCCCCTCTGCAAGAAACTCAGGGTTTGAGAGGATTTGGAAGTTAATTCCGTTGTTGCTGTTGTGGGTAAAAATCCTCTCAATTACCTCAGCAGTTTTGACTGGAACAGTTGATATCTCAACCACAATTTTGTCAGATTTTGAGACATCAGCAATCATGCGAGCTGCACTCTCCCAGTAAGTGAGATCAGCAGCCTTGCCTGCTCCGAGGCCTCTAGTCTTTGTAGGAGTGTTAACAGAAACAAAAACTATATCAGTTTCACACATATGTTTCTCCACATTTGTGCTAAAGAAGAGATTCCTGCCTCGGCATTCCTTCACTATATCCCAAAGGCCTGGCTCATAGATAGGGAGATGGTCACTGTTCCAGGCAGTGATGCGAGGCACTGAAATATCTACAACAGCTACTTTAACAGAGGGGCATTTCAGTGCTATGACAACCATGGTGGGACCACCTACATATCCAGCTCCTATACAACAAATCTTAACCATTTTCCTTTTTTCTAAATTCTGCAATAGGAAAAAGTTCAATTATATTTTCTAGAAGGAGAGAAAGAGGAAATTTAGACTAATACTGTAACATTATCATATAGCTTCAGTAAACAAAATAGTGGATGAGATATTGCATCACTTGCATATATATGACACCACAAATTCAATTTATTTGTCTTACTTTTCATTTTGATTCTAACATGACATATTTAAGATTAAAAGACATTTTAGTACATTCTACATACTAGACCACATGATTAAATGTCAAATTAAATCAAACAAAGTAGAATATATGGATACCGGAATTTTGAGTGATTGTGAAAATTGGCACAGAAAGAAGAAGAAAACAATTTTCTTGGTACTGATCCAAAATCAACAAGGGAGATTCACACAACACTGCATTCTGCTGGGAAGTGGGAACCTAAGATTAATAAGGAAGACCAATCAGACATTTGCATCATCTAATCAGATACCTAAAAAGTACACATAATTAATTAACCTTAGATATTTCAACTTCCCACTTATTAACTAGACAATGAAAAAATTAGACACTTCCATTATCAAATTATATTTTATAATTTCCAATGATCAATCATTTTGTCAAAAAATACCCCCATCACCTTCCTTCTTGTCTTAGCACCAAGTATAATTTAATATAAAATAGCAGAAAGTCTGACCCTTTTTTTATGTTGGAAATGGTAATGTGGAAAAAAAATGAAATTTAGTTTTACATAAAACAGGAACAAGTGAAGTGATGTGAATTTGCTTAATCGTAAAAATGGGAAAAGAGAGGTGTCCCCTTAAATGTGTGTCTACGTTACGCACGCTACGCCTTGCCCTGCAACATCTACATTTGACTACTCTTTTAACCCGGAATCATATATATATATATATATATATATATATAAAGTTGAATAATAAAAGTCCGACATGGCACCTTTTTTGTCCAGAATTGTTTTTATCAATTTTTTGGACTTTTTCTTTAATTTGTTCTTTTTTAAAAAAATCAGAAAATAGGTACACTTAAATTTTCTCTTTCCTAATTATTACTACACTATTTATATCTTCCTACCTTTCCTCTTTTTACTTCTTTATTTTTCATATATTGTTTCCAAAATAATTGTGCTTTAAAAAATTTCAAAAAATACCTAGACTTAAATTTCCTCTTTCCTCGTTAATATTATACTTTCAAAAAATACCTACACTTACCTTTTCTCTTTCCTCACTAATATTAGTACTATTTATATCTTTTCAAGAATTCCTTCTTTTGTCTTTTTTACTTAATTTAAAACATTTACAAATATAACTGTGATTAAAATATTACAAATTTATTTGTTATTTATATATACAAAAATAAATAGTACTCCCTCCGTTTCAAAAAGAATGATCTCCTTTCATTTTTAGTTTGTTTAAAAAAGAATGACCTCTTTCCTTTTTTGGTAACATTTTAATATCACATTTCCACGTGGCATGTTTAAAGCCACAAGATTGAAGGACAATTTAGTACATTTGAAATAAATTTAATTTAGGACCACAAGATTCAAAAGTCTTCTTTATTTTCTAAAACTTTGTGCCAAGTCAAACCAGGTCACTCTTTGTGAAACGGAGAGAGTATCAGAGATAAGCAAAGTTATATTTATCTCTTTTTTCTCCTTTTTTAATTTTGTTTTCTAATTTTTCTCCATTAATTTATTTAAAAATCTCATCTTTATAACTCACACCCCTACATATTTATAAATAATATACTTAATTATATTAATAAAATACTCATAACTATCTAATCTTCAATATTTATAACTTTCATTATTTAATTTTGCATATGTTAAAAGATGGAGACAAATTTAATTACTTATTTATTTTTTATAACTAAAAAATATTTATTCAATTCAATCAATTTTTCACTATCCACTATAATTGCCTTCTTTATTAAAGATTTTAATATATATTTATGTATTCATCCACCTTTAATTTATATAATTCTTAATTAATTTTATTAGTGTAGAGTAATAATATATTAAAAGATGAGAAATGAAAAGATAAAAATTAACCTATATATATCTTTCACAATCAAACTATGCATATATGAATCAATCATTTTAGTTTAGGTGTTCTTGGGAAATGCTCTTACAAAATTATCAATGTATTTTAATTTTTTTAATAGTAGTAGTTCATCAAATGAGATGATGTATTGATGAATATTAATCTTAATCATGCTTACTTATATGTGTTTATATAATAAGATTTCTCATATTTATAGATATAATGCTGAATAATAAAAGAATGATGTGACACCTCTCTTTGTCAAAATTGCCATTTATCATTTTTGTCAATTATTTAGAACTAGTATACTCATCCGCGCTTCGCGCATAATTAAATATATTTTTTGGATAATTGAAATCTTAATTGACTATTTTAAAAAAAATAATAGTGTATAAAAAAAATACAAATCGAGTCACAGTCTTAATGTTGTCTGTTCAAAAAATTGCTAGAAAGATATTTTCATACTGTAATTTTCACTTAATATTGTCGATAAAAATAACATAAAATGTTAATCTGAAAAATTTCAGTAAATTGATTATCGTAGTTTCTTATTAAATTCAATGAATTTTATAACAATATTATTAGTTCAACAAAAGTAACATTAAGTTTGATTCATTATAAATTACATGACTTTGTGTATGTATAAATCACTTAATCTGTAATACAAATAATTTAAAATATATTTGTGATGCATAAAAGTAAGAAAAATACTTGAATTATGTTTCAACATAAGTATACATTAGGAAATAAATATCTTAAGTCCAACATCTTAAGAAAAATAAATTAAGTTGATTATATAACATTATATCGGAGATCATACTTTGCAAAGAAAATAAAAGAATTTAAAAACATAACATAAAAAATAAAATGTATATTTATAAGAAATCATATGTCATTAGTAATTTGTTGTGTTACTTATCTTTTCGATTATATAAAGATTATCATAGAGTGACAAAATATTAAATTTTCAAGAATACATTAAGTGTCAAGTTATAGAAAAGTATACCAAGAGTTGAATCAATATTTGTCCCTAACAGATGTGGAGCAGTGGAAGAGTTTATAACGTTAAGCTAATAAGTATTGTAGGCATCACTAAAAAAAATTAATGTATGATAATAATATAACTATTTAAAAGATAACTCCTTCTTAAATGTGGAAAATTTAAGATAAATTATTTTTGCTTTAAATAATTATAAGTTAAATACACATTATTCACATATGCACATTTATTATAGTAAAACTATATAATCTTTTTTATATATATACATCTTATTTATAATATCATAAAGAAAAATATTTTATATATCTGATCATACTAATAGATATGTTATTGGGAGAATTAAATGAAGGAATTTAAAGTTTTTTTTTATAATAATTAAGAGAAGTTAAGAAGTAGTATTTTTTTAGTTTTAATATAATTAATGTGATAAAGAGGGGAAACAATTTGACTTTTGAGCTTTTATAATATGAAACTGAGAATATTTTCTTCGTTCTTTTCATTAGATAATTTGTCTATTAATTAAAACTTTTAAGAAATACTAAAAAGATTATTTATTTATTTATTCTATGACTGTTTTTTAATATGATAAACCATAATATATATTTTTAAGGGCAACAATATGTAATAGCTATGAGAAATGTATCATGATGGATAATATTATATCTTTCAACTGTGACAGAAATTTAAAATATTAATTAGGAATTGATAAATATATATCCACAAAAATAAAATCGTATAACTTTTCATCTTCATTCATTCACATAAGAAGAAGAGGAGGAAGAGGAGGAGAAATTAAATGAGTAAAAAATGCTAATTGAGCTTTCTTATATGTTGGTTAGTAGAGTTTCATAATTTCATTTTTGCTGAATAAAAGGAAATTATATATCTAATAATTAAAAAAAAGAATAATATTAATTGAAATCAAAATAATACATGAATGAATCTTCAAAATATTTGGAAAGCATTCAAACTTTTATACTAATATGACCATCTTTTGATGAAATCTTTCAAGGTCATTAAGTTTCCTTCTTCATTTTGATGAACTTGTACCAAACTAATGTGAACATATATGTGATGAATCTTGAAGAATATATCTATGATCTCTATGATGAATTTTTAATAAATATATCTATGATCTTTATCAAAATGAAGACAATATTGTGATATTATTAAGTACATGATTGATGAAAAAGATGAAGAAAACAAAGTTTAAAAAAGAGGAAAAAACTATACTAATAAAAAGAAAGAGTGAGAAAGTGAAAATGAACATTCAACATCTCCATAGATAATTGTTATTTATAAATTATGTAAGTCATAAGAATAGTTAGAAAGAATTTGAAGAGACATGTTATTTAAGTAGGGAATGCAAATAGATGGAGGTTTTTTTTTTTTTTTTTTTTTTTATCTTATTAGATATAATTAGAATAGTAAATATGATTGAGTTTTTTAATTAATAAAAAAAGGAAAAAGGATCAAAAATGCCCTTAACGTATTGGAAATGGCTAAAAAATATCCTTTTATCTATTGGATAAAAAATGCCCTTCCATCCACCTATTTGGATAAAAAATGCCCTTAAGGTTAAATTTAAGTCTAAAGTTACCCTTCCTTTTAATAGAAGTTAATGTGGCATAAATAAATTATTTAATTAAATGACATTATTTTTATTGGTCCACCTATAATTAAGTTCCGATACACTAACAATTTGGGAGCCATTGACTTGCATTATATGTGTAATTGCTTGTATTATTGATAATATGGAATTGGGCATGTTTCTTGAATGATTGGTGAATTGTACATTATGTTCATATAGGTGGGGGTTGCGATGTTGTAAGTTAATTGGAGATACCTGGTTGTGTAATAAATTGTGGATGGTATAGTCTCAATCTGGTTGTAGTATGGTAAAGGGGAACTAAGGGACCCAGTGCTATCTTTGTTGCTTAGAATGAGATCATGGGTATTATTGTTGAGGTTAGGGGATGGTTTCATGAAACGGATAGTAAGCCTCGATAGCCGTAGTGTGGGGTCATAAGTTGAGTAGAGATGAGAAAAACGTAAGGGTGTATCGTGAGTGGTTGGCCGGGTTGGTAGTGGTATATCCGGAACTTCCTTAAGAAATTGATTGATTGGGTGAAATCACGAACGAAGTAAGTAAAGGGTTAGAGGCAAGTCATGAACTAGTGTTGTTAATATCCAGAAGGGTAAGGGCAATCAAAATATAATGGTGGATGAGCGATTAGTCTTATTGCATGTTTCGCCAGTTGATTTCTTATATTATGCGGTGGGTATTCGGGTTGACCGATGATGTCTACCAGTACGTGTGGTTGTACTGATACTACTCTTGCTATGCCTTTTTGGGCATAGTCATGGTTGTAGGGTCAGTGATGTTTCATAGGCGAAGACGACGATAAATCTCCAGCAGCTTCTATCTTTCCTTCCGCATGGTGAAAGCTGTGTCTTTTCGTTATCATGTTTCACATTGTATTCTTAGTAGTTCTTGTACTTGTTTAGACTAGATCCCTGGGGAGTTAATTACTTTACAAGTCTTAATCGGAATTGTATTTAAAAACTCTTATTTATAAATTACATGAGTCCTTTTTATTCGTCAGTTTTCCAAATTTTCCGCATATTTAAAAACATTGGGATATGAGGGTTCCCCTACTTAGGTGGTAGAGTAGGAGCCCGCACGACCCGGTGGGTTAGGTCGTGACAGTTCAGAGGTATTTTGGGCCCTTTTCCGTACTATTTATATCTTTCCAAGATTCCTTATTTTGCCTTCATTATTTGTTATATTTCACAATTAGTTTATTTAAAATCTCATTTTTATAATTCACACCTCTACATATTTGCAAATGATACTGTTAATTATATTAACAAAATACTCATAACTATCTAATCTTCCATATTTATAAGTTTCATTATTTAATTTTGCATACATTCAAAGATGAGAGAAAAATTATTTACTTATTTTATTTTTTATAATTTAAAAAATATATATTCAATTCAATTAACTTTTCACCTCTCACTATAATTTTCTTGTTTATTCGATATTTTAATATATATATATATATATATATATATATATATATATATATATATATATATA
>JAJOOE010010546.1:0-37167 GCA_036250405.1 Solanum raphanifolium
TCATTCATTTACTACATCATTAGTCATAACCCATTTAGTTCATATCATAGGTAAACCACCCTCACAACCCCTTCACAAGCTCACTTGTGCAATGTACACATGGAGTCCCATACCCCCACATATACTAAGCAAACCCATTAAGAAGTCATAAATGTAATTCACATGTATAATCATACTTAAGGTCTTGACATAAGTAAAGTCAACCTTAACATGCTTCCATATTAACATACATAGACCATAGTCTTCATTACATAAAGAGCCTAATCATAACCTCCCTTAGAGACCACTTGTGCAATGCATAAGTAGGGTCCATAGTCCTACCTACACTAAGTAACTCTTCAAGAAATCATGACTAGAGTTCATATTCTTATCTTAGTTCATTTCTTAACTTTCGGGAGACATTGCCATAACCGACATAGACCATGTGAGCTACATGGAATCCGGTGTTTTACTCCCACAAAGAAAAGAGAGGGTACTACTTGCCAAGGTAGGACCTACATACATAATAACTATCTAGTGGATCCACTAAGCTAAGACCTACGGGGGCACGTAGTTATGGAACGATGAGATAGCTACTAGAAACCTTGACTTGCTAGGCATGGAAGTTTCCATCTCATGAGACAACATCTATGTTGGGAACCCGGACTTGCTAAACGTGAAGGTTTTCTTGTGGGGAGCTGGACTTTCTTAACGTGAAGCCTCCACTCTCATTTTTCATGTTCACTCGCTGCTAAGCTCCAACTCCCTTTTTAAACATCTTTAAGCCTTTATTTAACATTAGTTCATAAAATAGGCTTTAGGGACTTAATCCCTCATATCATATAGCTCAAAGGTTTCTAAGATGAGAATGACCTTTCATAATAGAACCTACATTATGTGAGAAAGACCTTTCACATAGTCATACCATATTCATAACATAGTCTAGTTTAGAGTACAATTGAGGGAACCTTTCAAGAGACTCACTTTCACTAGATTATCATAAACCTTATTCATTCATTCATTCATGTGTGTGTGTACATATGTGAGAAAGCCTTTCACATAAACACCTTTATGCAACACATATTCATACCTTGCTAATCATACACTCTGCATGCATAATAAGATGTAAGGGTGCATATAAGAGTTAACCTTTCAATAGACACCATAACACATCATATTCATAGCTATACATGTACACAGTGTGTATGCATATTGTTCCTCATAGTGACATAATAGCAACAACATTGATATTGAGTGCACTTCCCTTTAAGGGATCACAACACATTAACAATATCCCCAAATCATGAGCAATTCACATATAAAGCCTTTAGGGATTCTAGACCACACACCCACACTTCATCATAGGAGACAAGGACACATTCAACATTGAATAGGTACTCCTAATATGTATATGATCACACATTCATATAGGGGTCATATAGGTAGGGGTCATTCCACAATAGTACTTAACATAATCAATCATGTAGACCACACGTTATCCCTAACATTATCATTTGCATTATACTCATCATCATCAACACAGTTTAAACATCATGCTAGCATTGATGATTTCATACATAACCTTCATAGCACAACTTCATAAACATATGCATCATAATCATCAATTCACTTCACATCTATTGCCTTCAAGGCCATGATCTCAACATGCATGGATAGACAAGAAGTAAACACCGCCACCATAAGTGGACCAAACCACACAACATCAATTCATATACTATAGACTAGAAGTTAGGTCAACTTACCAATTCTCCAAGCCATGATCACCATGGATCAATCCTCAACAATTCATAATCAATTGACATAGATAACAATAGGAATCAACAATGTAATTCAATAACATAAACATAATCTAAGTACAATTCTATAAACAAAGGGATCAGCGAATAACTTTGCCCATAAGGCCTTAATTCTCAATATACCAACAATTCAACATGAATAAGTATACATAATCATAGGAAACATCAATACAATCTAATCTAAACTTAATTTCACCCATAGAGATCATATTCACAAAGACCTACATCATAGGTCAATTTTCAAGAATTTGGGGATCATGGGTTTTTCAATAATTCCTTTGAAAATTATCTTAAAAACCTTAATTCCATATCAATTCATCAATAGAATGATTTAGAAAATCGTTTGACAAGGAACCCATGTTTAGATTAAAATTTTGGAATTTTGGTCTTTGAATCACTTTTGAAAATCTTTGATAGAACTCCATAAATGAGAGGTTATTCAAGAATCAAGAGTTACCATACCTTAATTATTGAAGACCCATGAAATTGAAGAAGAATTCAGTTGAAAACCCATCTTCTAGCTTGAGCTTCATCAAGGTCTTCAATGGAGTTTTTGAGAGAATCTACTTTTGAGAGGGAAGGGCCAGTTTGAACAATGGGGGTCTAATTCTAGGTTTTGGGGTTAACCAACTTAAAATACCCTAAAATTGGTAGAATAACCGTTTATAATTATTCCCCAAAGTACCCAAACCACCCCTCACTTAGTTGGACCTTTTAAACAAGTCAAACTTGAGTTTTATTTTCGCAGATTTCATAGGGGAACAAGTCCGCGACGCGGAGGCATTCCCACAAGTTTTTGGAAATTAAATTTTGAGACAGTAGAGTCTGCGACACGGACCAAAAATTTGGCATATGGTGGAGCTAGTCCGCGACGCGGACATGCTCCCTCCATTGGGGTCCTTCTTGGGAACCCTTAGGGTGGTCCCGGGGAGTCGTACCCAAACGTTTTGACCCTAAAAACATTTATTAAGACACATGGGTCACCTCCACTGATTTTAGACTCCAAACATCACATAAAAACATGAAAAATATACTAGAACACACTAACACATAAAAGACTAGTTTCCAAACGTCTTGGTCGTCCCTTGATGTTTGACTTCTAAACACTTTAAAATTGGCTAAAAAGGCTATTCTTCATTATTTTAACAAGTTATCAATGCATAAAACCCATATGAGGCTCTACTTAATTTTTGAGGGTTGTTACAAAAACTAGGAGGAAACATCAACTCCACATCGAAAAGCTCAATACAACACATGAAAGTACGAACATCATCTACAGGATCATTATGTATCATCAGTTTAACATTTCTCATTACATTGGAGGAATTACCTTCTCCAACTCATAGCATGCTCATCACAACATCATTAAGCACATTATGCAATTTCTTCATAAAAGCACATTTAGGCATGTTCAACATTTCACCTCATGAAACATATAGACAATTCATACTAAATGCATATCAGCAAGAGGAACATAATTCATATTAACTCATTTTCTCATTTAAACATAAAATTATTAAGAACATGCATAACATAAGGAGACCATGGAAAAACATATTCACACATGACTCCAAGACATGAAACAAGCAAAAAAGGAACTCTTTGTCTTAGGCTTGAATTAGCATAGAAAGAAAGAGATAAGGATACCAAAACTCTCTACAACCTTACTGTTCAACATACTATACCCCACTTGGGAGTAAGCCTATGCAAACTCTTTTAAACTTCACTTCTTTCCATTCTAAGGTTGGAACAAAACATCACTAAACCTTCACACTCACCACACCTAAGCATTTATAAAACACCACATTTCATCAACTCTTTCTACATACCTCAAAACTCATCATGACTAAGTCGGATTGTATGAACAACACACATAACCATAAAGCTACCCATCCATACTAAAGTAAACACCACAATCCATCATCTCACGTCTATCTCACATAGCAATAATTGGCATCACAACCAACCTTCCTCTCTCACTCCTTCTAGATTAAGCACTTTGAAGTGGTCATACACTAAAGACCATTGGATAAGGAATACGAGAGAGACATTTTAGAGTTAAACTCTATGGCACGACTTGAATAATGAAAAAGTGAGACTTTCTTAACAACCAATAGCCTCCTATTCATAAATGTGGCGCACTCCACACTATGAACAAGACTCTACTATATGTGGTTTGAGACATCCTAAGACCATTCCAAAGACTTGTGCTCTGATACCATGTTTGTCATGACCCAAGGCTACCCCTTAGACGTGACACGACGTACTTGACCCCGAAGGGGTCTCATACAAGCCTCATAGCATTCTTGAACATAAAAGCATAGGAAAATAAGGCGGAATTTAAAACTTTCTTTACAATCGAAATAATTTTCTCATAAAAGCAAGCAGAAGACTTTCTATACCATGTCTCAAACAATCTAATACTTTGAATACAACTTTGGGACATATCCCACACAAAACTCTAAACATACAATGAAAGACATGAAGGGAACATAGTTGGTTTTGTCCTCGAAACTATGAGGACTCACCAAGTCTTCATCTTTAAGCTCCTTAGAAACCTATTCTTCAAGTAAAGAACACCAAATCTCCAAAACCCTACACTTTGGTAAAAATGGAGAAATATGGGTTAGCACAATTAATTACTAAGTATGGAAACCATGCTTAAAAAGGACATTTTAATTCAAAGCCATGCATGTATGCCATTTTGATAAAACTTCATGAACATAAACATAAGAGGCATATTATACAAACGTAACCAATATACAAGTCATTTCATCACATTAGAGACATAATCAATATATAAACCATTATCTTCACATTAAGCCTTCACCTCAAGTAACCCTCAAGCTATACCTTGTGCAATATATGGGCATCATCTCATACCACCATCAACACTAAAGTACCATCTTAAGATCACCAAAAGTGAACTTACCAATCCAAAATCTTTTCCATCTTTACACAATACTCAAGCATAAGATACATAAATATTTCATAAGTCATATCATCACATAAGGACCATCACCTAAGACAACCCTAGGTCATACTTGTACAATGTACAAGTAGCATCCCATACTACTACTCACACTAAGTGCTCCTTTGAAGTCACCATAGGCAAGGAACATTAATATACAGTAAGTAATAACAAGGAAGTAACTCATAATACCACCAAGTATTGCATTATCACATTTAAGCATATAAGAGTCAACATTCTTCATTAGCTTTATTTAGAGCACCTTCAATCCTTAGACAATAGATCATCATTCTCATTAACTTCTTCATAAGAGCACATTCATTCATTAGTCATTAAGACCTTAGAAAACTCACTATAGCCCTCACAAAGCCTAGTTGTGCAATGCATGGATGGCATCCCCTACTACCACCCACACTTCATAGAACTTTCAAGAAATCGTAATGCACATCTCACATGATGGGAATAGACATTAACCGACATAGACCATGAGAGCTAACCATGGAATCCGGTGTCATGTAGCCCCACACAGAAAAATAGGTGGTCTACTTGCCTAAGGTAGGATCGGTAACATTTTAACGTAGGTCGAAACTACTAGCTAATATGCTATGTGGGCACATAGTTATGGGATATCCAAGATGTTCATTGAAATCTTGCCTAATTGAGGGAGAACATCCATCTAACCATATCCCCTCGGTGCTTAGCCTACATTCCCTTAGAGTAGCTTATTTTCATTAACATCATTGTACTTGTGAGGGCCATCAATACTAGGCCTACGGACCCAAAGTACATTAGACAAGAAAGGGCATCCACCATTAGGTATATCGATTCAAGGTATATTAAGGATAGCTCATTGACTTTCCAAGAAGGGTCTCATCAACATTGGACCTACCGATACAAGGTTCATCATTTCACACATGAAAGGGCCACCACCATTAGGTCTACCGCTTCAAGGTTTATCATCACATTAGTTTCTAGACTTACTATGAAGGGCTACCAACATTAGGTCTACCGGTTCATGTCATAACCTAGAGTACTTCGTCATTAATCTAAGAACGGGCTACCAACATTAGGTCTACCGATTCTAGATTATCATTACATCCATTAGTCATTTATGAAAGAGCTACCAACATTAGGTCTACTGATTCCATGATCATTAAGTCAATACACATTAATTTCACAAGAGAGGATGCCTAAGCTTACCAACTCAAGATACTTCATTCATGACCACATTCGTCAATACAAGAAAAGGATGCCTTATCCTACTAATTCAAGATACAATAATAACATTACTTTCATTCATTCAAGAAAAGGATGCATAAAGCCTACCAAATCAAGATATACATTATATAGAAGAAAACCCTTCACATTCTATCGTCAACCTTCATGAGTGCATAATTGAGAATGTCTTTTCAATCATTGCACATTTACATTCTAAACATGTTCATCATACTATCATTAGGATCACATGAATATCCTTCACATCATAATCATACCTTAACCTTCATATCTTGCCTTACAAGGCCATGGATCACCTTCACCCACACACTTTAGATTAATACAATTAGGCAAGAGTAATAACATAATTTCAACATTATATATCCATATACACACAAACAATTCACATACTTCATGATTAAGCAATTCCCAATCACCAATAAGAACTTAGGAATTTGGTGGAAAACTTGGGTTCTAGGAAGAAATCATCTTAATTTATTTTTAAATCCACAATTCATTTATAAATCAATGCAATAAATCCTTTAAAAGTCGTTTGGAATCAATCCCATGCTAAGATTGAAAACTAGGGCTTTGAGGGAAAACATTGGAGATTTGAAATCACTTATGAAATTGGCTCCTTGAAAGAAACTAAGTCAAGGATGAAGACTACCATACCCTTTATGGAAGAATCCCACGAAAAACCCTTGAAAAACATGAAGTCTTGACCTTGGAAGCTTGAATCCTTTACCTCCAATAGAGGTTTCTAGAGAGAACTTTTGAGAAGTGAGGCGGGTTCCAATTTGGGTTTTTAAATAATGAATTGTAAAATATAGTTTAATACTTTTAATACTCTTAAAATACCATAATTAACCCAAAAATAACCGTCCCCCAACTAAATTCAACTTAAAATGAATTTACCAAAGGACCCCTAGATAGGTCTAGTTTTGACAGCACACACAGGTGTGAACCACAACCACGCACCCATGGACCGTGGGTGTGACCATGGGCTATCCTGGCCTTCTGTGGTTCATAGATGCAACTCATATTTTGGGAGCCTAACCTACGGAGGACATCCATGGGGCGTGGATGCACCTACGGGCCGTGGTCCCCTTACGTAGGTCACCCTCATTTTCGCAACCTTTCTCTTTTGGGGCAGCCTTAGGGTTAGGCTAAGGGTCTTCCTCAAGGACACCTAGGGTGGTCCTTGGGGATTCGTACCTTGATGTTTAACCCCCAAACCCCTCAACCATAACTCGGGACAACATTCTACCACATGAAACCCCATAACAACTCAAACACACACTAGTTAGGCTCTAGTTCCAGTTATTCATTTTACAGGTCGTTACAGATTATCCTCCATAGCCTCTCCATTGACTAAGTTGACTCAGTAAAAGGTTAAGTCTTTGTGGTCAGATGATTGTGAGAAAAGCGTCGCAAAACTGAAAAATAGATTGACTATAACTCTTGTTGTGACTCTACTAGAGGGTTTAAAAAGTTATGTTATCTACTGTGATGCATCCAGAGTCGGCATAGATTGTGTGTTGATGCAGCGAATAGCATATTCTTCTAGACAACTTAAGGTACATGAGAAGAACTATCCTACTCATGACCTCAAACTAGCAGCAGTGGTGTTTGCACTTAAGATTTGGAGACATTACTTGTATGGTGTTCATAGACCATAAGATCCTTCAGTATGTATTCACCCAGAAAGAGTTGAATCTTCGCCAGAGGAGATGGCTAGAGTTCCTTAAAGATTATGATATAAGTGTGCGTTAACATTCTGGTAAGGCCAATGTAGTAGCAAATGCTTTTAGCAGACTATCTATGGGTAGTGTAGCACTTATAGAGGAGGAAAGAAAGGAGCTAGCAAAGGATATTCATAGACTTGCTCGCTTAGGTTCGTCTTATGAGAATATTAGATGGTGGTGTAATGGTTCAGAATCTTCATTGGTAGTGGAGATGTTAAAGAAAAGAAAGACAATGATCCGATATTGCTTCAACTAAATGGTGTAGCCCATCAGCAGAGAGTTCAGGTTTTCTCCCAAGAGGGAGATGGTGTGCTTCGCTATCAGGGTCGATTATGTGTTCCTAAGGTGGGTGAGTTGATACAACTGATTCTTGTAGAAGCCTATAACTCTAGATATTCTATTCATCCAGGCGACACTAAGATGTACTGAGATCTTTGGGAAGTCTTTTGGTGGAATGGCATGAAGAGGGATATAGCAGATTTTGTGGCTAAGTGCCCCAATTGTCAGCAAGTGAAGGTAGAACATCATAAACGAGGAGGTATGACTCAAGAGATCAACTTTCCTACTTGGAAGTGTTGAATGATCAACATAGACTTCATTACAGGTTTACCTCATACTCGCAGGCAGCATGACTCCATTTGGGTGATTGTTGATAGAGTTACTAAGTCTATTCGCTTTTTTGGCGGTTAGGACTACAGATTTGGCGGAGGACTACGCCAAGCTTTACAATAATGAGATAGTTAGGTTGCATGCGGTTCCTTTGTCTATCATCTCAGATAGAGGTCTTTAGTTTACCTCTCATTTCTGGAAGTCATTTTAGAAAGGTCTTGGTACTCAGGTTACTCTTAGCACAACATTTCATCTACAGATGGATGGTCAGGCAGAGCATACCATTCAAACCTTAGAGGACAGGTTGAGATCTTGTGAGATCGATTTCAAAGGTAGTTGGGATGATCACCTTCCTCATAGAGAGTTCGCCTACAATTGGTACGGGGGAGGATAATGAGATATAGTAGTGATGATATCAATGATGTACTTGACAGGGCTACAGGCTTTGAGCATGACTACCAGAGCGTGACCACAATACAGACTCTAGATAACCTCAAGGGATGGCTAGCTACCCTCATTTCTGACACCACCGGGAGGTGGATTGAGGTCCAAGCCCCTATTGAGAAGAAGGACTTTAATATAGCAACTCGGTATTGGCTTGGGTTCATCAACAATTCTATCATGCCATCGTAGAATGAGTCCATCCTTCGCCACCTAATGGCGGCCTATCTTGGATCGATCATAGCCAGAAAGAGGTTGAAGTTGGGGCTGATTATAGAGTCGGAGATGGCAATAAAGGCCAAACAGTGCCAGACATCCCTTCCATTCCCAGTACATATCACAGAGTTGTGTCAGTGGGCTGGAGTTCCTCTTAATGAGAAGAGGGATGTTGAGGTAGCAACATAATCCTCCAACGACATCCGGCGTATAGAGGCCAAGTACACACATGATGAGGCGGATAGGAGGAGAGCAGCTTTGGTTGATATATCCCCGGAGGTTGATGTTGAGTCTATACCTACAGAGGCATTTTTGTCTACTCCTACCTCCGGACTTCAGGTAGTTCTTCTTCCAATACTTCCTAGGCCCTAGGTTCTTCTACTGCCTCCCAGCCTCCTAGAGTTACTTCAGGTACCACCACCTCAAGGACTCCGATCACTCAGGTCATGCTCCTTAAGATGGGGCACCTAACCTATTCCATTGATGCTTTGACGAGGAGAGTAGATATTTGTGAGAGAAGACAAGGGGAGGGGTTACAACTGAGGTTACGACTTTGAGAGCTGAGGTTTTCGAGTTGAGGAAAGACATGGACCATCTAAAGTCCACAAACTTCACCTCACTTTTTGAGTCAGCAGAGGTTCCTCATGATCTGAGTGCAGAGGTCCAAGCCTGTTCTCATATGCCTCTGGCTACCACCAAAGATGATAGTATGGCGGATGCTACTGCTTCCGCTGAATCTAAGGCTGGGACTAATGAGGAGTAGCTTGGGAGCGAGATGCGACTGTGTATGATGATCTAGCCGACTTAGATGGTGCTATGTTCGAGACTGCCCGATAGACCTTATTGAGAGACACTACTATGGCTGGGTCTAGTGCAGTTAATGTTGATTCTACACCGGGCACTGATGCCCATCTTCAGAGTGTTACCCTGGGCATTGATTCCCTGAAAGACGGAGTGATTGAGTAGACAGGATCATTTTTGCCTCCCTCTCTATTTTTTATTGATTAACTTTGTTTTAGCTGCATTTGAGGACAACTACTTTACATTTATGGGTGGGGTGAGGAATTTTCATACCTATCTCTTGTGATTCTTTTTTATTTGTGAATATTGGGTTTTGTGATATATTCATGTGTGTTAATTGTGTTTTGATTTTGATATTGTGGATGCTTGAGCTTGTGGCTCCTTGTTTTAAATGGAGATGGTTTTGACCTATTTTAAAAATTTGTGGCACCTCTATTTTTTGTGATTGTGACTGTTCTTGTGTGAATTGAGTATTGGTTATGATTAATACCGATGAATTCAATAGTGCTCTTAATTGAATGAAATGAATGTGCGGCAACGATGAGGTCAAATAAAGTTTCATAGATAATGTGTGGACTTTTAACATCTCGTTGTGACTAGTCGGTTATCGAATGAGTCTCTTGTGATGAACATTGCTCCTTAGCTAGAAAGTGCGGAGTCTTGTTTAATATTGGTGCCAATGTCTTCTCTGATGAGATCACCTTGAACCTTTTGTGTGATGACACCTAGAATTTTTCCCGTTGGTCCGGTTGACTAAGTGATACAAGCACTTGATATGATCTTAGGCAGCAATTTTGAAGAGTGGGCAATTTGAAAATATACCTCTTTTGTGGCCAAGCTTGTGAGATGTGTGAACCTTTCTTGAACCCTCTTGAGTGTTGTCCTTTTCTTGGAAGAAACTTGAACAATTGTAACCCCTCTTTATCCATTCACCCAAAACTCTCATGAAGTGTGGTTTGTTTGAATAGCCAACTTAGGCAAAAAGCCTAATTTGAGGGTGCGGTGAAAAGAGAAGGTAAATCATGAAGTGTGAAAAATTCCCCCTTTGAGCAATGGTTTTTAAAAATATGGAACCCCTCCATGTAAAACAAAGAAGAAAGCGAAAGAAAAAGAATGAAAAATTTGTGAAATAAAGTAGTGGAAGTTGCAAAAGAAATGGGGTATCCGGTAGTCCATTTGAAGTTGAATCATGGGGTGAATTGTGAGCATGATCAAATTGTTAAAGAAAAGGAAGAGAGTGATGTTCAGACCACACTTCAAGGGTAGCACCCACTAAGCCTAAATGACTATACCTTTACACTCAACCCCATTACAAGCCTTGGAAAGACCTTTGTGATCTTTAGTGAACTGAAACAAAAGTTGATTGGAAAATAAGGGCAAACGTATGGGTGATGTGATACATGTGTTTATCTTTTTGAGTGTCAGAGCTGTATGGGATTTCGAAACTATAAATTGTCGAAGATATTTGTGTGAATAGGGAATCATCTTTGTTATGAAGGCATCTAAGTACCTTTGCTGAGTTTGAACTTGCATGTGAAGCAAGTATTGCGAACTTGAGCATCTTTGATAATGGTGATTCACAATTTGAATCTTTGAGTGCAAAATTGATCATTGCATGAGTAAGTTGAGTCTTGTTGTGTGCATTCATGTTGAGTCTTATGCAACACTATTTGAGACATCCTTTTTGAACTGCTGATCTTGAGTTTTACTTGACGACAAGAAAAAGTTTAAGTTGGGGGTGTTGATGAGTCCGAGATTTGGACTTATTTGGGGCTTTGTTTATATCGATTTAGTGTCCTCAAATGCTTAATCTGTGTCATAAATTGATGTTAAAGGCTTGATTTTCAGGTATATGGATTGAAAAACAAAGCAAGGACACTAACATGCAAAAAGGAACAAAACAAACTGAAGAAATGAAGAAAGGCAAGCCTAGTGATCGCCAAGAGCACTTGGCGAATCGCTGAGTTGCTAGCTTAACCGCCTAAAGTTCCAGTGTGCCTGCCCTGAGGGAAGAAACCAAGTCGGTGACAAAAAAGAGCAGTTGGTGAATCGCCGAGCAGTTTCATGATGCAAAGAGAGATCGCCCAAAGTTACAGAACTTGAGGATGTTGAGTGCCAATGAAGAAAGGCGATGGAAGAGATTAATGGGTGGATCGCCGAGTGGTTCGGCGAGCCTGACTTACTTCGCCAAATGGCCCTTTGTGGCATATATTCAGTGAGTATAAATTAGATTTTGAACAATTATTTTAGTATCTTGACTAATCCTAAATTATCCTAACTTAGTTTTAGAACACTTTTCTCTCTAGTTTTTCATAGTTCTTGAAGAATTTTAGAGATTCAATTTGCAGATTTTGGAAGTGGGTTTAGAATATTCTACAAAATGAAGCATTGTAAAAACTAAATTACTCTTACCTAGTTGATGGATAATCGATTCGGTAATCGTTTTTACTTTTTTTGTGATGTTTGGCTAAAACACCAATTCTTGGGGTGTGATCATATGATTATGGGTTGAATTAGTTTATGGGTATTGTTAATAACTAGTTTAAATGCTGTTTTGAAGTGAGTTTAATCATTAATTATGGTTTAATTTATGAATTGTAGCTGCAAATGCAATTCTAATTTTGGGTTTTTGGCTTACTCGAGAGAGAGGTTTTAGAAGTAAGTTTATTGATTAAGGATTTGTGGGTATTGGGTTGAGCTGGATTTTGCTCGAGAGAGTGAATCCTAAACCCAACCCTACCAATCTAGCTCGAGACAGTGGATGAATTAAGGTGTGGGCATTTCTTCATTGTTCTGTTTGTTGATGTTCGGAAAAAATCACCAGATTCGGAATAGGTTTTCTAGAAAAAGATATCTCTCTTATAGTCTAGCCTACTGACTGTTTTATAGTTGTTTACTAGTAGTTGCAATTACCCATATGTCGGAATTAACCTATAATCGATCACATCCCAAGAATTCCTCTCCTTATTGTTATTTCATACTGTTTGTGACTGCTTTGTAGTTGATAATTGAAAACCAAAACCCATGTATGACATTCGTGTCACCCCTTTAATTTGATTCATGTCATTTTTGATAATTTCTATTCCTATGGCTGATTAGACCACATTTGTACTTCCTAATTGAATTTTAACACGTACCGCTCCTTGTGGGATTCAACCCCAACTCACTCAATTATTGGGTTTTATAGTGATTAACGATCATTGACACCTAAAATTGGATGAGGTGTGCTTGAAACGTTAAATCAGTGCAATTTGGGGTTTTCCGATTTTAATTAATATTAAGTGGTGTCGTTTTAGCGTAATTTAGACCACCTATGCAACGATTTTAGACCACTAAATTAAGTCATTCATCTCATTATTTCTAAAGCCCAAATCAATTCCCAAAACATCATCCTCACCAAAAATTCATTCTCAAGAAGAAGAAGAAGAAGAGGAGGAGGAGGAGGAGGAGGAGGAGGAGGAAGAGGAAGAGGAAGAAGAGGAAGCGGAATAGGAAGAGGAAGAGGAAGAGGAAGCGGAAGAGGAAGAGGAAGAGGAAGAGGAAGAGGAGGAGGAAGAGGAAGAGGAGGGGAGGAGGAAGAAGAGGAGGGGAGGAGGAGCGGAGCTAGGGTTCAAGGAACAAGGTTCTTCACATCAAATTCATTAGGATTCATTGATAAGGTATGGTATCTCTTCATCCATGGATCGAATTCATCCGTGGAGCCCCTTAAATCAAAGATAGAAATCCCCAAAAGCTATGGTTTAATTCCCAAGTCATGGATTCCTTTCAAAAATGATTCTAATGACTGAATTACTTTATATTATGTATGAATTGATGATTACTTATGGTTTTTTATGTTGAAATCCCCAAGAACCCATGAAATCCCCATATTTCCCAATTGTGATCTTGTGATGTGGGGTTGTTGATGAAAGAAGGATATTATAAAATTATGATTGTAGTATTTGGGTTACTTGAATTATGTTGATATCCATGTCTAATGTAGTGAATTCTAAATGTGTTGATTCGATAAAATCTTGGATCCTTCGAAGGGTAAATTATGATATTATGCATGCTTTATGAAGTTCTTGCATATGCTTTAAGAACACTTTGAGAGTGAAGTGTTTATGATTATGATCTAGTTGTTGTGTTGTTGAAAGGTTATTCTCATATACACACTTATGCATGAATATGATATGATGTGAAAGGTTTTCTCACAATATGAAGATTCTAAGGTTGAAAGACATTCTCACCTATTGAATCTATATGTAGACATGGACGGTGTAAGGCTATTCTCACGCATGATCTAATGAGCTATCTTAATGAATCAAGTTATGACTTAATATGGATTCTGTGTGAAGTAATGCTTAGCACCGAGTGGATATTAAATACGAGATGGAAGCTTTAACAATAGTTGAGTTCGGTTTTCCAATAGGACCTTTTACACTAGTTGAGTCCGGGTTCCCAAAGTATGTCTCATGAGATGGAGACCTTCTACCTTAATTGAGTCAGAGTTTCTAATATGAACTATGGTTACTCAATAAGCTTTTATATGAGTTTTTAAGGTCTTAATGGTGATGAATATGAATGATGGCCTAAAGAGGTGTACTTAGCATGGGTGAGATTTATGGTGTCTTATTCATACACTGCACAAGTATGCCTTGAGGGTATTTATGAAGTGTTTCTTTTATGATATGATGATCCATTTATTGACTATGCTTATGACTTATGCTTTTCCACTATCTTCATGATGATGTTTAAACTCGATCAATTGCATGCTTTCAAATAAAATGTCCCTTTTAGCATGTTTTCAATGTTTTTATGCATGACTATCATACTTAGTGTATTTTTGTACTAACCCCCTCTTTTCCTACATTTTCCCCTAAGTGTAGGGACTGGTTCTCGAGGTGATCATTCTAGTGGCTAGTGTATGGTCTTTGCTATCTTTCGATCTTGTTGGTGAGTCCTCTTGGTTCGATGGCTGCTTTTTCTCATGATGTAGTTTCCTTTATTATATTTCCCTTTTCGGACATGTTGTATGGGCTAGGCCCTATTTCATTTAAGTATTTTAATAGACGGCTAAATTGAGAGAAGTTTAGACGTCTGCTTTTGTTTAAGAAAATTTTAAGACAAGAAATGTGTTTTACTTTTTATTCTTCTATTCTTATGTTATGAAAGCTAAGTGGCTAATATGGAGTCCTTCGGGGTTCTATACGCCATGTTACATCTAGGGGGTACCCCTAGGTCGTAACAACCTTCGTATCAGAGCAGAAGGTCTAGAATGATCGTAGGATGATGTCTCATAAACCACGACTAGTAGAGTCATTTTCATAAGTGTGAAGCGCGCCACACTTATGAATGAGAGGCTACAAGATGTTTAGGAAACTCCACTTCTTTCATTACTCCTAAAGTCATGCCTTAGAGTTTAACTCTGCAAATATCTCTCTCATAATCCTTCTCTTATGTCTTCAGGATATGAATACACAAAGGGCTAATGCTAGAAAAATTGAAGATGACAATGTGAATCAGGGAGCTCCTCCCTAAGCTCAGATAGATCCTTTGGTCGAGAATGTGATCCATGCAAAGTTTAGGTTGACTGTCCAAATGTTTTCTCAAGCCATGACGGCTGAAGCCATAGAGAGGTTGTAGATTCGGTGAATCCTAATTTAAATTTGCCTGCTTCAAGGGTGAGGGATTTTGCACGAATGAACCCTCGAGAATTTCATGGCTCCAAAGTGGAAGAGGATCATCAAAGGTTTATCAATGAGGTTTATAAAGTAATTCATATTATGGGGTGTCTCCGGAAGAGAAGGCGGAGTTAGCTGCCTACCAACTAAAAGATGTGGCTCAAGTGTAGTCTGATCAGTTGGAGGGAGAGAGACCGGTAGTAGCGGGCCCCGTAGAATGGGAAATTTTGAAATCGGTATTTCTTGATACGTTCTTCCCCCTAGAGTTGAGGGAGGCAAAGGTATAACATTTCATCAACCTACATCAAGGAAGTATGAGCGTTAAGGTGTATGCTCTAAAGCTCACCCAACTCTCCAAATATTCTCCAACTATGGTGGTAGACTCAAGGGCTAAGATTAGTAGGTTTATGTCGGGTGTGTTCGACTTGGTTGAAAAAGAGTGTCCTACAACAATGCTCCTCCATGACATAGATATCTCAAGTCTCATGGTGTATGCCCAACAAATTGAGGAATCAAAACTCAAGGAAAAGAATTGGTAGGTGAAGAGAGCTAGGACCAGCGATGGGAACTTCCCCAAAGCTAGATCAGATAGACAAGGTCAACCAAGGTTTAGACAGAGGTTTTCCAACCAAGGTTCCTCTAGTGCTTCCCCAAAGGTCAGCAAGGATAGGGTGTCTAACCCTAAACCTCAAGAAGGTAATATAAGTGGCTCTTATGTGACTAGGCCTATTTGTGCAAAATATGGAAAAAAGAATAATGGTAAGTGCCTAGTTGGCATGGATGGATGATGTGGTTGTGGAAAGAGTGGTCATAAGATGAGAGATTTTCTGATGCTCAAGGTTCAAGGAAGAGAGGGCAAACAAGATCTTTTGAGTGGTTCAAACTTCAATGCCCCACAGCAAAATCGCTTTTATGCCCTCCAAACCTGAGGTGACCAAGAGAGCTCCCCGGATGTAGTGACCGGTATGTTAAAAGTCTTTCGTATTGCTGTGTATGCCTTGTTGGAATTTGGTGCTACTTTATCTTTTGTGACGCCCTATGTGGCAAGGAGGTTTGATGTTTATCCATAAGTGTTATTATAACCTTTTTTTTATCTATACTATGTTGGTGATTCTGTGGTGGCTAAGAGAGTTTATAGAAGATATCTTTTTTCCTTATCCCATAGATTTACTCTTGTTGAATTGGTAGAGCTTGACATGTTAGACTTTGATGTGATTCTTGGTATGAATTGGTTGCATGGATGTTATGCCTCTATTGATTGTAGAAATCGGGTGGTTAGATTCCAATTTCCGAATGAGCGTATCTTAGATTGGAAGGGGGAAAATTCTATGGCTAGAGGCCAATTTGTGTCCTAGCTTAAAGCTAGAAAAATGATCTTGAAGGTTTCTGTTACCATGTTGTTAGGGTGAGGGATGTAAATTCCAAAACCCCTTCTCTTGAGTCGGTTCCCATGGTTAATGAGTTCCCATAAGTTTTCTCGGATGAGTTGCCCAGTATTCCTCCCAAGCGGGAAATAGATTTTGGTATTGACCTTCTTTTGGATACTCAACCTATCTCTATTCCTCCTAATAGAATGGCTCTGGCGAATTTAAAAGGGTCAGAAGGGAAACTAAAGGATTTGTTAGATAAGGGTTTCATCCGATCGAGTATCTCTCCATGGGGTGCTCCCGTGTTGTTTGTTAGAAATAAATATGGGTCTCTTAGAATGCGCATTGATTATCGTAAATTGAATAAAGTGACCATCAAGAGCAAGTATCCTCTTCCAAGAATTGACGATTTATTTGACCAACTTCAAGGGGCTAGTTATTTCTCCAAGATTGATCTTCATTCGGCTTATCACCAATTGAGGGTGAGAAGGGATGATATTTTAAAGACGACTTTTAGAACTCGCTATGGTCATTATGAGTTTTTGGTGATGTTGTTTGGGTTGACTAATGTTCCAGCGGCATTTATGGATTTGATGAATATAGGGTTTAGGCAATACCTAGACATGTTTGTGATTTTGTTTATCGATGGTATTTTGATCTATTCAAGGGTGAGAATTAACATGTGGACCTTTTGAGAATTGTATTGCAAGTTCTTAAGGACCAACAACTTTTTGCAAAGTTTAGCAAGTGTGAATTTTGGTTAAGGTCCGTAGCTTTCCTTGGTCATATTGTTTCAAGTAAGGGTCTTGAGGTAGATCCTAAGAAGACGGATGTGGTCAAGAGTTGGCCTAGACCTTTAACTCCTTCTGAAATTAGAAGCTTATTGGGGTTGGCCGACTACTATAGAAGGTTTGTGGAGGGATTTTCTTCCATTGCTTCTCCTTTGACAGCTTTGACTCAATAGAAGGCTAAGTTTGTGTGGTCGGAAGATCGTGAGAAAAGTTTCCAAGAATTGAAAGACAGACTTACTTCCCCTCCGGTGTTGACCTTAACGGAAGGTACTGATGCTTTTGCGGTGTATTGTGATGCCTCTAGAGTCGGGTTGGCATGTGTGCTAATGAAAAATGTTACGGTGCTTGCCTATGCTTCAAGGCAACTTAAAGTCCATGAGAATAATTATCCTACCCATGACCTTGAGTTAGCGGCAGTTTTGTTTGCCTTTAAAATATAGAGGCATTATTTGTATGGGGTCCATGTGGATGTTTTCACCAATCACAAGAGTCTACAACATGTGTTTAGCCAAAAGGACTTGAATCTTTGTCAAAGAAGGTGGCTAGAAATCTTGAAGGATTATGATATGAGCATCATTTATCACCTCGGTAAAGCTAATGTGGTAGAGGATTCTCTTAGTAGATTGTCCATTGGTAGTGTGTGGCACATGTAGAGGATGAAAAGAAAGAGTTGGTTCATGATATGCATAGGTTTGCCCAACTAAGTGTCCAACTAGTGGATTCCACCAAGGGTGGTGTCATTGTCCATAATGGGTCTGAATCATCCTTTGTGATGGATGTGAAGCCTAAGATAGGCCTTGATCCTACATTAGTTGAAATGAAAGAGGCGGTACTTAAGAAGTCTGTTGAAGCTTTCTCCCAACGGGGAGATGGGGTGCTTAGGTATCAAGGTCGGTTATGTGTTCCGAATGTTAATGGTTTGAGGGAACAAATTTTAGAGGAAGCCCATAATTCTCGGTTTCTATTCACCCAAGAGCCACAAAGATGTACCGTGAACTACGGGAAGTCTATTGGTGTAATGGGATGAAGAAATATATTGAGTGGCCAAATATCCTAATTGTCAACAAGTTTAGGTTAAGCAACAAAGGTCAGGAGGCTTGTCCCAAGATATAAGTATTCCCATTTGGAAGTGGGAAGATGTAAACATGTAATTTATTGTCGATTTTCCTCAGACCAGGAGACAACATGATTTTATTTGGGTCATTGTAGATCGGATGAAAAAATCCCTCACTTCATTCCTGTCAAGGTTTTTTTTTCGGTGGAAGACTATGCTAAGTTGTATGTTAGGGAAATTGTTAAATTACATTGAGTTCTTCAATCTATTATTTCCGATCTGGGTACTCAATTCACTTCTCACTTTTGGAAGCCATACCAAAAAGGTCTTGGTACTAAGGTTAAGCTTAGCATGACATTTCATCCCCAAACCGATGGGCAAGCGGATTGTATTAGAAGATGTGTTAAGGGCATGTGTAATACACTTCAAGGGTAATTGAGATGACTACCTGCCATTAATAGAGTTTGCCTACAATAATAGCTATCACTCAAGTATCTGTATGGCTCCCTTTCAAGCGTTGTATGGTAGGAGATGTAGGTCTCCGGTTGGATGGTTTGAGGTGGGTGAAATTTCTCTAATTGGTCCTGAATTGGTTTTTGAGGCCATTGAAAAGGTCCGCCTCATTAGAGAGTGGTTTAGGACGGCTCAAAGTAGACAAAAGTCTTATGCCGATGTGAGAAGAAGGAATCTAGAATTTGAGGTTAACGATTGGGTCTATTTGAAAATCTCACCCATGAAGGGTGTGATGAGATTTGGCAAGAAAGGGAAATTTAGTCCCCAGTATGTAGGCCCATAACAAATTTTCAAACATAGTGGGAAGATTGCCTATGAGTTTAATTTTCTAAATGAGTTGGCTCCGGTTCATCCAATATTCCATGTGTCTATGATTAAGAAGTGTATTGGAGATCCGGCAACCATTATTCCCCTAGAAAGGTTGGGAGTTGACGAAAGTCTTTCATATGAAGAGGTTCCGGTAATGATCCTAGACGGGCAAGTCAAGAGATTGAGAAACAAGGAAACAGCTTCCATGAAGGTTTTATGGATGAATCACCTAGTTAAGGGTGCTACTTGGGAGGCTAAGGACAATATAAAGTCCTGATATCCTCATCTCTTTCCTTCTACTCCTATTCAAGCATGAGTTAAGTAGTTCCTCTTGAGTTTTCTTGTTTTGGGAGTCATGTGTGTTATATGTGTTTTTCCATTATTTCCTTATGTTATGAATGTTCTTGAGAAATTTATTTTTGTAAGAATGTGAGTTTTTCTGATTAATTTTCCTCATGTTGTTGTGCATTGAGTAAGAGTTGCATGTATGTTTCATGAGATGAATTGTTGAACATGCTTTGTTATGCTTTTTGGAAGTATATTGCATAAATGCTTCCTCCTTTGAATTGTGCATTATTGTGATGTTGCACTGATTAGTGTTGCAAAAGACATTTCACCATATTCTAAGCGTCAACGGTCGTTAATCAGTATATAACCCAACTAAATGAGTTGGGATCGAATCCCACAGGGCGTGGTACGTGTTTGAGAGTCAATTGAGAAGTATGAACATGTTCAAATCAGTCATAAGAATAAAAGTTATCGAATAAAAACATCATTCAAATCAGGGGATGACACAAATGTCAAATGGGGGGTTGTGGTTTTGATTATCAACTACAAAAAGGCAATCAATACGAAATAACAATAATGAGACGGGTTCTTGGAATGTGATTCGATTATAGGCTAATATAGACAAATGGGTAATTGCAACTATTAGTAAATAGCTAGATGCTATCCTCATAATTCCACAATTTATCTAGCCATTGTTTCCTTTCCTTCCCTTTCCCTTTAATCGCGTTTATATACTATATAACCTTCATATCAAGTCCTCCCCAAAACTCCCTACAACAATTAAGTCCTTTAACGTCACCATAACTTCTCCACATATCCAATCATATCCTTCATCATAATATACATAAAACAGTCCTTAAATATAATAATGTAACAAAAGCAATGTGAATCTCGGTTTCTAATCACCAACACTTGAGGAGCTAACATTACTCTTAAGATGCTCAAACGAGCTAATAATTGAATTTAAAGGGGACTCCCCTCCATGGCTGTCCCAACATTCACTAACCACCGATTATCCTCCCCAATAATACACATGTAGAGGGAAAAATTTCCAACTCACTAACACATACCAAATGCCCTAATTAACTCAAAAACAAGGGGGAGAAAATTGTAGTAGCTTACCTTGCTGGACAGAACTACCACTTGCTAAGACTTGGATTCTTCAAGGTAAAGGTTGTCCTCCTGAACTTGTCTTAACTTATACCTTCCAATAGATTTTACTCCCTAATATTGGAGAACCCTAATAGTATTTAATGGCTGTTGTGTGAAGTTAAGAGAGAGAAGAGAGAAAGCTCTAGAATCAGATTTTTGATAAAGTGAAACATAGTTGGAAAAAGCTGATATCAATCCCTTTTAAAGGGACCTGCTTTGGACGACATTCTCACTCATTTTCGGCCATAATTTATCAAGTAGGTGATCTATATTCTTGGACTTTCCATTTGGGCCTTTTTGGACTTAAGAATATTGGGCTTTGGCTGTCCATTTTCCCCTTATTCTTCCAATCAATTTGGGCCATATTAATGCAAGTAGGCGGTAGTGTACTTGGCCCCATAACATGGTCAAAAGAGTCTTAGTAGGTGACACACCTACTTTGTCCTGTGGGCTAGTCTATAAGTCAAAGTACGTGATGCACCTACTTGTTACCTACTAGCTTAGTTAGTAAAGCAAGCACCTCAATATTTTATTCCATTTCTAGACCTTAATACCTTTAACTTAACATAAACCTTGTATACACTATGTCACTTAAAACTTTAGACTCAAATACCACCTTATGATCTCAACTTTAAATACTTCCATTGACGTCAACTTAATCTGGTCGCATCAAAATTTGCGGACAGTTCACTTTAAACTTATTCTATTGTCACTAGTCGCATAGGAGACCGAGTCCATAACTATACCACAAGGCAATTTGTAAGAGCCATATAAATAGAATTAGTACACGTAGAATACGGGGTTTTACATGTTTCTACCTAGTACTTTTGGTCTAGCCATATCTGCAAAACACACCAAAATAAGTAAGAGTCAATCCAAGAAAAATGTTGAAATCATGTTGCAGACAGCCTCACTGAATCACTTTGGCAAGCTTAATCAGGATCGCAGAAAGGATTGGTTCAAAAACATTCTTGAAAAAATGGCCTGTCAGTGATGGGAAGGGCCTTTCGGTGAATCGCCAACATCATTCGACGAGCAGGGATTAGCTCACCGAATATCACAATGTATTTTAGGGGTAGGGGGCGCAGAAAGGGCGATCAAAGAAGACATTCAGCGAGTCGCCGAGTGCACTCGACGAACTCAACTTTTTCGCCGAAAGTTACAGCACCAAATCATCAAAACCACGAAATTAAAGGAGATGATGGTGAATTTCGACGAATCGTCGAGTAGTTCGGCGAGCTTGACCCAGCTCGCCAAATTGCCCAACGTGCCTACTTTCAACCCCAACTTCCAAAGTAAACCCCATATCCCCCAAAAATAAAATCAAACCATGCACTTATTCAATTAATCCTAGTCCCATAAGACCCACACCACCGGGGTACTCAGACTTCCTACGGTTTGGACAAAATTGGCCATTTGACAACTTTAACCCTTAAGAATGACATCAAATGCTCCATCATAGGGCAAAGCACGTCATTTAGCAAAATTTGGGTTACTCAGACTTCACCCAACTAGACTCGACAAAAAAAATAAAGCACAACCCATAAGATTTCAATCAATTTTCAGGCATGCAATTCGGAAAATTATTAACTTAGGCAATTAAAGCAAGATATCGAAATTAAAACAGGCATACAAGCATAAAAATACGTTTTAAGAGAGGCCCAGCACAAATCAACACAATTTATAACAATGCATTCAAGTTTTAACCGCTAATTTAGAGTTTGGGTTCGGAAAACCAACCTTTAATGCCGAAAGATAAATTTGTAATGCTAGGCGGCAAAGTATCCAAATCCAAACACTGAATAAATGACTAGAAAGTGGTAAAAATGTGAAAATACGGGAAATATAGGGTGCGTGTATGATTGTATGAAGTATAAAAGTGACGGAATGTGAAAGAGTTTGAAATTTTAAACCTTTGGCTATTTAAAAACAGTCCAGTTCGCGCCCTTTTGGCGGTATAATTTTTCTTCGCCGAACCACTCAGAGACACGATGAGTGGTTATTTACCTCACTGAGTTTTACAGGACCTCAAGTTAACTTGCGGGTCCAAATGGCGGACAAAGTCGGGCTCGCCGACCTGTTCGGTGATTCATCGACTTGTCCATGGGCACGCCGAGTTTTACAGACTTCTTCTTTTGGTTTCTTGAGTTTAATGGCGGTCCAAGTCAAGCTCGACGACCTCTTCCGTGGCTCGCCGACTGGACATTTTTCTCGCCAATGTTATGACCCAGGGGTACCCCCTAGATGTAACATGGCGTACTTGACCCCGAATGGATCTCATAAAAATCCTAAGCATATCATAACATAAGATAATAGAAAAATAAGGGAAAATTTAAAGCTTTTACAATCGAAGTTATTTTCATAAAAACAGGCGGAAGTCTTTATATACTTTGTCACAAACCATCTAACACAACTTTTAGAACAAACTCTTGGGACATAGCCCGTACAATTGTCTCAACATGAAAATAAAAGACATAAAGGAAAGGTGGGTTTTGTCCTCGAAGCTAGGAGGACTCACAAAAATCTTCAACTCCTTGCAACTTCTAGAAACGTATCTCCAAGAGTAGCACTAAATCTTCAAACCCTACATTTGATTAGAATGTAGGCAAAGTATGCGTTAGTACAAAATGTACTATATATGTTAGCTAGCATAACCATAAGAGCATAAGACAAGGGTTAGTCAATATAAGACATAATCCAAAATTATATGTAATACTTCATGAAACATAAATAATAAGCATAAGAGACAATATCATAATTATAATAAGCAAAGTCTCCAACATCAGCATCATATAAGCATAATTGACTCTTAGTCATCTATACCATAATAGAACCATTATCAAGTAACCTTAAAGGCATACATGTGTAAAGCATGAATAGCATCCCATAATAGCACCCAGGCCAAGTATCCCTTTTTGGTCATCTTAATAATAGTCTATATACATGATCAACTTTTTAAGATTTTCTTACCATAAGGGCACCATACTTCTAAGTAACCACAAAGCACACTTGTGCAATGCATGAAAGGCATCACATACTACCATTCACACAGTAAGCATAACCTTGTAGTCAACCTAGTCATATTCACCCTCCTTTGGTCTCACTATTGGCTTACTTCATGTAGACAAGGGAACTATCACCTTTAGTCAATTATATCTTGGAAGGCAGCTATAGTAACAACCCAAGCTAAACTATACTATATAAAGGTACCCTTCATACCTAGCCTTTAGTCATACTTGTGAAACGTATGGATAGCATCCCATACTAATATCCACACTAAGTACTCCTTTAGGCTATCATGGATGCTCGTTAGTTGGATACTAGTCCCTCTATTCTATTTACCTCTATTCACATAAGCTACTTCTCTATTTAGTACTAGGCAAGTCACAACCCATGAATGAACTCTATTTCTCAATTCAAGGCTACCAAGGATTAAACCCCTAATAAGCTAGACCATTCTAAGATCCAACTAACATAACCATATTAGGCTAAGCAAACTACCTTGGAAGACACACTAACATGCAAGTCCAAGCTATTATAGGAAAGGTACAAGTGTCCTATCGTAGCTTCAATGACATAGTACTTGACCAACTAAGTCATGCTACCCTTACAAGTATACTATGATACAAATGCAGGTTATGAGAGTATGGTTCTTAATACTAAGCTACCCTTAGGAGTGTATGAGTCCTCAATCCCAAGCTACCATGACTAACCCTAACTCAAGCTACCCTTGAAATGCATCTTACAATGCAAGGTCAAGCTACCCTTAGGAGAGTATGGATCCTCAATACTAAGCTACCCTTGGGAGAGTATAAGTCTTCAATCCTAAGCTATCCTTTAAATACATCTTATAATGCATAGTCAAGCTACCCTTACAACCACACCAAGATGCTAATGTAAGCTATCCTTAGGAGAGTATGATTCTCAATCCTAAGCTACCATGAAAGGGTCTTGGCCAAACCAAGTCATGCTACCATTAAGGCATCCTAACAATGCTAGTTAATCTACCCATAGGAGAGTATAAATCCTCAATCTTAGGCTACCATGACTACTCCTAACTCATGCTACCATGAAATGCATTTTACAATGCCAAGTCAAGCTATCCCTTAGGAGAGTATAGATCCTCCATCCTAAGTTATCAATATTTGTGTTATCCTACCAAGCCAAGCTATACATGAAGGGAACATATGTTACAACTTCAAGCGATTCTAGACTAACAAGCTTTGATTCAATTAATTAGGTTATTAATCAAAACCTAAAATCATTTTATGTGATATAACCTTGGATCTCCTAGCGTCTTTATGCCTGATTGTGTAAGAGAGAAGCAATACACAACAAAATCACATAATATTGGCTTTACCCCCAAAGCCCTAACATTGATGACTACAAGCCCTACTTCAAAAGTTCCTTCGTAATCTTATCATTATACCTAGATTTCAAGGCAATTCAATCATATTATTCAGTAGTAGGTTATTCTAGTCATAATTGATTCATAAAGGTTGAAACTCATCTTTTCAAGTCATGATCATTAATATTCAATAAAGTCTGGTTCATTTCATGAATATATGTTCCTAACTTTGAATAATTACTACACATGACATTGATTTAGGAAGACCACCTATGAACCTTCAATTTCATCTCTAATGCCATAAACCCACAAATATCACATTCATCAATTTAGACTAGGGTTTATCATAGAAATCACATGAAAGTAGATGCTAATAAAATCATAATTAGGTATTATCCACTAGATTGGAATCATACCTAAGCACTACCCACAAAGTAGAAGGAAACCCTAGCTAGAATTGGGTTTTTGACTTCACAATTGGAGGAAAACCAAGGGGTTTTGTGGGTGGAAGAACCCATAGATGATTAAGCTAACATACCTCAATTCATAGCCCTAATCAATCACTCATCAATGGAGGAAAATCTGCCCTCTTCTCTTCTCTTCTTCTTCTTCTTCACGTTTAGAGAGAGGATTTTTGGAGAGGATTTGGGGTCTTAGATGAATGAGTTTAATGATTTAGTTTAGGTGTCTATTAGGTATTTATAGGTGGTTAAATAACTAACTAACCGACCTCCCTTAACCCCTAATCAAATACTAACTTAACCCCCAAACACCTCACTTAAAACTAATCTTTAAAAACTGCCATGACCTATGCCCCATCCGTCCACAGACCGTGGATGCGTCTACTAACCATACTGCTCACTAGTGAGTGAGGTACTGTGGCTCATCATTGAAGGGGAACTTCAGCCTAGACTAACGACCCTAGCCTACGGGGCTTGGGTCCACCTATTGACAGTAGGTGGCCAAGCTTAGATTGCTATTTTTTTTTACAGCTTTTAGGGCTGTTTTGAGGTCCTCCTCAAGACCCCCTTGGGTGGTCCTTGGGGGGGGGGGTCGTACCTTGACGCTCTAACACTTAAACACCCATTCTAAGTACGGGAGTCATATCTTGTGATTTTAATCCACAAACCACAGTAAAACACTCTTACGAAAGCTCTATAACTCACTAGTTCAACTTACTAGTTTCCAGGGCATTACAATATCTCCCCCTTGGGATCATTCGTCCTCGAATGACTATTCTAACCACTTCTTAAAGTTACAACTCTAAGCTAACAGCCCATCATGCATGTACTACATCTAAATGCACACAACCAAGGAATAAAACTTAAATTCCAAGCTAAAGACATTCAATGCAACACAAGGGAGTAGGAATTACTTCCACCAACCCCAAATGCATGAAACTCTATATCTACTCATTTTCAAGAAGGAACTAACATCTCCTAACTGAAACATGCTCAACACACATTCATGGTGTCTAAATGCAATTTACTCTCAAAAAACATTTATTCTAGGAGGAATCTTTCAACTCCCAAAACTAGGGCATGCTCATATATTCATCTCATGAGGTCTATATGCAACTCTACTCAATGCACTACAACATGAGGAAAACAATGCATATAAGTCATTTCTATTAAAACCTAAGCATTTTAATGAATATGCATCACATAAGAAGATCATGGAACATGAAATTCACACATGACTTCATTTAAAACCAAATCAAGAGGAACATATCATCTCAAGCTAGAATAGGAGTAGAAAGAAAAGGATGAGGACATTGAGACATATCATTTGCCCTTGGCCTCCCAAGTAGCACTCCTAACAAAATTCCTTACTAAAGAACACTCCTTACCACTTTATGGAACAACTTTCTTGTTCTTCTATTTCTTAACTTGCCAGTATAAGACCTCTACCGGTACTTCTAATTTAGAGAGGTTCTCATTAGCAACTCTATCTCACAAGCAACCCTACTAACACCACTTAAGATCTCATATGAGTCTACCAAACCGGGACTAAACTTCTCATACTCACTACACCTCTCAAGGTGAGAATTTCAAGCAAACCTAACTCATGAACACCAACGGTACTCAACGACCTACCTATCTAAGAACATTATCTCCCCCTTGGGAGCAAGCCTATACAAACTTCTTTTAAGCATCACTTATTTCAATTCTAAGGTCGGAGCAAGTCATCACTAAGATTCATGGTGAATAACACTTCTACCCTTTTCAGTGGAGTCTATTCACTCAACCCATCTAGGTATTACTTAAACACCATATTCAACCAATATATCAACATACTTCAAAACTCATCATGACTAAGACGGGTTCTACCAGCAACTAAACATAACCTCACAATCATCTTGCTTGGTAGGCACACTCTCTCCCCTTGGAGTAAGCCTACCCAAATTCTTCGAAACATCTTTCATAATGTAAAGGCAACAATGAAGCATCATTAATACTAAAGACAACATCACAATCTATTATCTCAAATCTCTCAAGTCACATAGCCGTAATTGGCATCACAACCAACCTTTCTCACTCACTCCTTGTAGCATAAGCCCTTCGAGTAGTCATATCCTAAAGACCATCGGTTAAGGAATAAGAGAGAGACCTTATAGAGTTAAAACTCTATGGCACGACTTGGAGAATGAAAAAGTGAAGTTTCCCAAGCATCTAGTAGCCTCCTATTCATAATTGTGGCGCGCTTCACATTTATGAACAGTACTCTACTAGACGTGGTTTCAGACAATCCCAGAACCATTCTAAACCTTGTTCTCTAATTACCATGTTTGTTACGACAGAGGGGTACCCCCTAGACGTAACATGGCGTACTTGACACCGAAGGGGTCTCATACAGCTTCTTAGCATATCATAACATAAGATAATAGAAAAATAAGGGAAAATTTAAAACTTTTACAATCAAAGTCATTTTCATAAAATTAAACGGAAGTCTTTCTATACTTTGTCTCAAACTATCTAACACAACTTTTAGAATAAACTCTTGGGACACAGCCCACACAATAGTCTCAACATGAAAATAAAAGACATAAAGGACAGGTGGGTTTTTTCCTCGAAGCTATGAGGACTCACCAATATCTTCAACTCCTTGCAACTTCTAGAAATCTAATTCCAAGAGTAGCACTCAATCTCCTAACACTACATTTTATTAGAATGTAGGAAAATTATGAGTCATTACAAAATGTACTATATATGTTAGCTAGCATAACCATAAGAGCATAAGACAAGGGTTAGTCAATATAAGACATAATCCAAAATCATATGAAATACATCATGAAACATAAATCATAAGCATAAGAGACAATATCATAATCATAATTAGCAAAGTCTCCAACATAAGCATCATATAAGCATAATTGACTCTTAGTCATCTATACCATAATAGAACCATTGTCAAGTAACCTCAAAGGCATACATGTGCAAAGCATGAATAAAATCCCATAATACTACCCAAGCCAAGTCTCCCTTATTGGTCATCTTAATCATAGTGTATATACATGGTCAACTCTTTAAGCTTTTCTTACCATAAGGGCACCATACTTCTAAGTAACCTCAAAGCAAACTTGTACGATGCATGAAAAACATCCCTTACTACCCTTCAAACTAAGCATAACCTTGAAGTCAACCTAGTCATATTCACTCTCATTTGGTCATATTGACTATCACCTTTAGTCAATCATATCTTGGAAAGCAAATATAGCGACAACCCAAGCTAAACTATACTATTTGAAGGAACCCTTCATACCTAGCCTTTAGTCATACTTGTTAAATGTATGGATAGCATCCAAAACTATTATCCATACTAAGTACTCCTTTAGGCTATCATGAATTCTCACTAGTTGGGGAGTAGTCCCTCTATTGTATTTGCCTCTATTCACATAAGGTACAACTCTATTTAGTATTAGGCATATCACAACCCATGAATGAACTCTATTTCTCAATTCAAGGCTACCAAGGAATAACCCCCGAATAGGCTAGACCATGCTATCATCCCACTAACATAACCATATTAGGCTAAGCTAACTACCTTGGAAGACACACTAACATGCAAGTCCAACCTACTCTAGGAAATGTACAAGTTTCCAATCCTAGCTACCATGACATAGTCCTACACCAACTAAGTCATGCTACCCTTACAAGTATACCATGATACAAATGCAAGTTATCCTTAGGAGATTATGATTCTCAATCCTAAGCTACCCTTAGAAGAGTATGAGTCCTCATTCCCAAGCTACCATGACTAACCCTAACTCAAGCTACCCTTGAAATGCATCTTACAATGCAAGTTCAAGCTACCCTTAGGAGAGTAGAAGTCCTCAATCCTAAGCTATCCTTGAAATGCATCTTACAACGTATAGTCAAGCTACCCTTACAAGCACACCAAGATGCTACTATAAGCTATCCTTAGGAGAGTATGATTCTCAATCCTAACCTACCATGAAAGGGTCTTGGCCAAACCAAGTCATGCTACCACAAAGGTATCCTAACAATGCTAGTTCAAGCTACTCATATGAGAGTATAAATCCTCAATCCTAGGCTACCATGACAACTCCTACCTCATGCTACCATGAAATGCATTTTACAATGCCAAGTCAAGTTATCCCTTAAGAGAGTATAGATCCTCCATCCTAAGCTATCAATCTTGGTCTTATCCTACCAAGCCAAGCTATACATGAAAGGAACATATGTTACAACTTCAAGCTATTCTAGACTAACAAGATTTGATTGATTTTAGGTGATTAAGTCAACCTAGAATCATTCTATGTGAGAGAACATTGGATATCCTAGCATCTTTATGCCTAAGTGTGTAAGAGAGAAGCAATAGACAATAAAATCACATAATATTGGCTTCAACCCCAAAGCCCTAACATTGATTAGTACAAGCCCTACTTCAAGCTTTTTATCTTAATCTCATCATTATACCTAGATTTTAAGGTAATTCAATCACATTATTCATTAGTAGGTGATTCTAGTCATAATTGATTCATAAAGGTTGAAACTCATCTTTACAAGTCATGATCATTCATATTCAATAAAGTCTAGTTCAATTCCCGATTATATGTTCCTAACTTTGAACAATTATTACACATGACATTGATTTAGGAAGATCACCTATGAACCTTTAATTTCATCTCTAATGGCATAAACCCACAAATATCACATTCATCAATTTAGACTAGGGTTAATCATAGAAATCAAATGAATTCATAATAATATCATAATTAGATGTTAATATAATCATAATTAGGTAATATCCACTAGATTGGAATCATACCTAAGCACTTCCCAAAAAGTAGAAGGAAACCCTAGCTAGAATTTTATTTTTGACTTCACAATTGGGGGAAAACCTAGAGGGCTCTATGGATGAAAGAACCCATAGATGATTATGCTAACTTACCTCAATTCATAGCCCTAATCAAGCTCTCATCAAAGGAGGAAAATATTCCCTCTTCTCTTCTCTTCTTCTTCTTCACTTTTAAAGAGAGGATTTTTGGAGAGGATTTGGGGTCTTAGATGAATGAGTTTAATGATTTAGTTTAGGTGTCTATAAGTTATTTATAGGTGGTTAAATAACTAACTAACCGACCTCCCTTAATCCCTAATTAATTAATAACTTAACCCCCAAACACCTCACTTAAAACTAAATATTGAAAACTTCCTTGACATACGCCTCACCCATCCACGGACTCTGGGTGGGTTTACTGCCCTTACTACTCACTCGTGAGTGAGGTACTGTGGCTCAACATTGCAGGGGAACCTCATCCTTGACCCACAACCCCAACCTACTGGGCGTGGGTCCTTCTATAGCCAGTAGGTTGCCAACCGTTGGTTGCTGTTTTTTGACAGCTTTTAGGGCTCTTTTGAGGTCCTCTTGTAGGACCCCTTCAGTGCTCCTTGGGGGGACGTACCTTGACACCCTAACCCTTAAACCCTCATTCTAAGTATGGCAGTCATTTCTTGTGGTTTTAATCCACAAACCACAATTAAAAAGTCTTACGAAAAGCTCTAGAACTCACTAGTTCAACTTACTAGTTTTCGAGGGGTTACAACCAACGTGCATATTTCAAACACATTCCACTTTTTCACCTGTACAATTAACACACGATTATCCCAAAAACAAAAATAAAGCAAATAAAAACTTGGGTTTCCTCTCAAGAGGTGCCTTAGTTAATGTTGTGGCACGACGCAAGTCCCAACGTAAGGTTCATTCTTGGGGTTTTCCATATTATAACTAGGTAACCCCCTTATTATCTCGGGTTTCAATGAGAAGAAATTTGACCCATTTGGGTCTCCAATTATTTGAGAGAGACGGAATGAGAGGTAACTGTCTAGCTAAGGGTCGATACATCTTCCTTCATTTCCTTCAAAATTTTATCGAGAGTGCATATCCTCAGAATGTCTACCCTCAGAATGTTTGGGTTGTTGACGCTCGTGGGGAGGAATATACCTATCCTTTTCCCCATCTCTTTCTTTCCAAGTAGGGTTACGCTCCCTCCACTCTCTATCACGATCACTCCAGCCCTCGTCCCTGTTCCAACCTTGGTTACCACCCTGCTTTGGGTAGTTTGCATGATAACCTCCTTCTTGGTAGGCTAGTAAGTTCACTTCCTTGTTGTACAACGGTTCAAACATGGCCTCATCAGGGTTTACACACCCAACACCCATAACATTTACACTTCTAGCACCAGCTCCCATGCCATTCTTGGCTAAAATGTAAAGTGAGACAACATCTTTGCCATGTTTTGGTCCCTCTCTTGATTTTTTCCAAGCTGCTCCTTTGTCAATTTAAAAGTGAGAGGGGAGACCTGATTTTCACAGGTGTAGCATGCTCGGTTAATTTTTGTCATACCATCGAAGAGCTGGGCTGGTATAATGTAAGGTTGTCGCATCAAACCTCCCGAAGAAAGTTGGTCAGCTACTCCTTGTTCACTGAACTAAGGCTTTGGTAAAAGTGATGCAACAAAAAATTGTCAAGCAAACCATGAGTTGGGCATTGCAGCACGAACTTCTAAAATCTTAGCCAAGTCTCATGGATTGGCTCACCCTCCAAACGCTTGAAGCTTTGGATGTTATCCTGAGCCAACCCACTAAACAACCCTTTCAATTGCAAGAGCTGCAACATGGTGCTTGTAATGTGGAACACAACGTTCCATTCAGCCGGAGGCAAGCGAATGACACCAACTCCACCCACAAGATTTGGGTCGTTGACATTCGGCTCATTGACATCATTGAGATTGCCTATGTCATCTTGGTGGCCCACTTGGCTACATTGCTTCCATTGACACTCATTTCCTCTGTTTCAAACAGCAACACAAAAACCAAAACTAAAAGTAAGTAGATTCAACTATGACTAAAAGAAACAAAAGTTAACTTCACCGAAAGAATATCAATCAACAACACTCCCCGGCAACGGAACCATTTTGATTAGAGTTTCAAAGACAATTCATCCAATTCTAAGCATCAACGGTCGTTAATCAGTATATAACCCAACTAAATGAGTTGGGGTCGATTCCCACAGGGAGCGGTACGTGTTTGAAGGTCAATGGGGAAGTATGAGCATGTTAAAATTCATCATAAGAATTAAAGTTATCGAATAAAAATATCATTCAAATTAGGGGGTTACACGAATATCAAATGGGGGGTTTTAGTTTTGATTATCAACTACAAACAATGGCAATCAATACGAAATTACAATAATAAGACGGGTTATTGGGATGTGATTCAATTATAGGCTAATATAGACAAATGGGTAATTGCAACTTTTATTAAATAGCTAGATATTAGTGAGTAAGCTAGGCTATGGAGGAGGTAAACTTTTTGCCAAACAATTTACCCCCCATTGAAGTTGATTTCTCTTGAACATCAACAAGCATGCAAAATAAGAACAACCCACACTTTGGTCCATTAACTCTCTCGAGCTAAATGTGTGGGATTGGGTTTAGGATTCACTCTCTCGAGTTGAACCCATGTCAACCCAATACCCACTGACCATCAATTAGTAAGTTTAGTTTTAAAACTTCTCTCTCGAGCAAGACAAGAACACAAGTGTAGAACTGTATTTGAAATAACAATTCTAAATTAAACCACAATTAAATATAGAACTCACTTCTAAACATCATTTAAACTAGCAATTAGAAATATCCATAAGCTAAATCAGCCCATACTCACAGAATCACACCCCAAGAATTGGGGTTTTAGCTAGACATCATAAAAAGGTAAAAATCATTACCATATTGATTATCCATCAACTGGGTAAGAGTAAATTCGTCCTTACAATGCTCCAATTCGAAGAATCTCAAAGACCCACTTCTAATTTCTCAAAAGTGAAAAACTTCAATTCATCAAAACTTAGTGAAAACTAGAGAAAACTTGTATCAGTTCTAAAAATATCAACTATGATACAAAATTATGACAATTCCATTCTAAACTAAATGTTCCAAAATGTATTTATAGTTGCCAAAAATGTGGTGCGAAGAGACACTCAGCCAATTAAGTCGAGCTCACCATTCCACTCAGCAAGCCGCCCTTTGGTCACATGCAACGCCCTTTTGCTTTAGCATTCAGCATCCTCAAGGTCTGTAACTTTGGGCGATCAAACACTGCATCGTGGAACCACTCGACGATCCATCGACTACTCCTTTCTCTCGCCAACTTGGTTCTTTCCTGCAGGACTTGGCACACATGAACTTTAGTCGGTCAAGTAGCCATTGGACGACTCGCCAAGTAGACTTGGTGATCACCAGCCTTGCATTTCTTCATTCTTTCAGCTCGCTTTGTTTCTTTTTTCAAATGAGTGTCCTTGCTTTGTTCTTCAATCCATATACCTGGAAATCAAGGTTTTTACATCAGTTATTGGCACAAAATAAGCATTTGAGGACACTAAATCTATATAAATAGAGCCCTAAATGAGTCCAAATCTCGGACTCATCATGCATGCATGATGGGCTTCTAGTCTTGAGTCCTTACTTCCGTTAGGGTGTCTAGATCGTCATTCGAGCATGAATGTTCCAAGAGTGGAAATGTTGTAACATTCCAGAAATTAGTAGGCTATACTAGCGCTTAACGTGAGGGTTAGAGTCATGGATGTAACTCCCCGTACTTAAAAATAGAAGGTTTCGTGTTAGAATGTCAACATACGACCATCCCCCCAAGGGCAAACCATGGGTCCTTGAGGAGGACCATGGAAACTGCACAAGGTTAGTGAACCACGACAGGACCCATGCCACGTTGGTGGGGCCATATCTCCAAGCCCTGAAAATCAGCTCTAAGAACCCAAACCACAGTACACCAGCACGTCCTGTGGGTCCAACCACGGTTCATCAGTGAGGTCTCGTGATGGGACCAGGGAGCTGGTTTGATGGTTAAGTGTAGAGGCACTTTGGGGTTTTCCGGTTTTGATAAATATTAAGTAGTGTCATTTTAGCCTAATTTAGACCACCTATATAAGGATTTTAGACCACTAAATTAAGTCATTCATCTCATTATTTCTAAAACCCAAATCAATTCCCAAAACTTCATCCTCACCAAAAATTCTCTCTAGAAGAAGAAGAAGAAGGAAGTTGGACCTAGGGTTCAAGGAACAAGGTTCTTCACATAAAATTCATTGGATTCATTGATAAGGTATGGTAGCTCTTCATGAATGAATATAATTCATCCTTGGAGCCCCTTCAAAATCCCAATTTCAAAGATAGAAATCCCCAAAAGGTAGGGTTTGATTCCAAAGTCATGGATTCCTTTCAAAAATGATTCTAATGATTGAATTACTTTATATTATGTATGAATTGATGATTACTTATGGTTTCAATGTTGAAATATCCAAGAACCCATGAAATCCCAATATTTCCCAATTGTGATCTTGTGATGTTGGGTTGCTGATGAAAAAAGGATATTATGAGATTGTGCTTGTAGTATTTTGGTTATTCGAATTATTTTAATATCCATGTATAACATAATGAATTGTAGATGTGTTGATTCGATTTGATCTTGGAAGGGAAAATTATGATATAATGCATGTTTTATGAAGTTCTTGCATATTCTTTAACAACACTTTGAGAGTGAATTGGTTATGATTGTGATCTAGTTGTTGTGTTGTTGAAAGGTTATTCTCATATACACACTTATGCAAGAATATGATATGATGTTAAAGCTTTTCTCACAATATGAAGATTCTAAGGTTGAAAGGCTTTCTCACCTACTGAATCTATATGTAGACATGGACAGTGAACGGTTATTCTCATGCATGATCTAAAGAGCTATCTTAATATATCAAGTTATGACTTAATATCTATTCGCTGGTAAGTAATGCTTAGCACCGATTTGGATATTGAATATGAGATAGAAGCTTTAACACTAGTCGAATCTGACTTCCCTATGGGAACTTTTACACTAGTTGAGTCGAGGTTCCCAAAGTATGTCTTATGAGATGGAGACCTTCTACCTTAATTGAGTCAAGGTTTCAAGTAGCACTCTCTTTATCCCATAAACTATGTGCCCCCATAGGTTATTTAGCTAGTGAATCCACCTAAGCTAAGAGTATGGTTCTACCTTAGGTAAGTAGGACAATATTTTTCGGTGTGGGCAACACCGGTGGTCCATGTGTAGCTCACATGATCTCATGTCGGTTAAGGCTTATTCCAACAACAACAATAACAAGAATATGAATTATGAACTATGGTTACTCAATAAGCTTTTATATGAGTTTTAAAGGACTTAAATGTGATGAATATGAATGATGGCATAAAGAGGTTTACTTAGCATAGGTGAGATTTATGGGGTCTTATTCATGCATTGCAGAAGTATGCGTTGAGGGCATTTATGAAGTATTTTTCTTATGATATGATGATCCATGTATAGATTATGCTTATGACTTATGCTTTTCCACTATCTTCATGATGATGTTTTAAACTTGATTAATTCCATGCTTTCAAATAAAATGTCCATTTTAGCATGTCTTTAATAATTTTATGCATGGCTGTCATACTTAGTGCATTTTTGTACTAACACCTACTTTTCCTACATTTTCCCTCAAGTGTAGGGTCTGGTTCTCGAGGTGATCATTCTAGTGGCTAGTGGGTTGTCTTTGCTATCTTCCAAGCTTGTTGGTTACTCCTCGTGGTTCGAGGATGGATTTTTCTCATGATATAGTTTCCTTTATTGTATTTCCCTTTTCGGACATATTTTATGGGCTAGGCCCTATTTCATTTAAGTACTACAATAGATGGCTATATTCAGACAAGTCTAGACTTCCACTTTTCTTTATGAAAATTTTAATACTTGAAATGTGTTTACTCTTTCTTGTTCTATTCTTATGTTATGAAAGTTAAGTGACTCTTATGGAGTCCTTTGGGGTTCTATACGCCATGTTACATCTAGGAGGTAACCCTGGGTTGTGATAGAAGATGGGAAATTCTATGCCTAAGGGCCATTTTGTTTCTTGTCTTAAAGCTAGAAAGATGATTTCTAAGGGTTGCATATACCATATTGTTTGAATTTGGGATATGGATTCTGATAACAACAAGGTTAAAAGAGATCACAAATAGAGAATTAAATATTAGAATGCGGAAGCACAAGAAAAGAAACAACAAAACTAACTAAAGATATGGGAGATTCGAAGGAAAGATCCACGAATTTCCAAGAATTAGATGTTCTAAGGCCTTGAAAAGATCCAAGTAACAACGTATAGATTTATGGAAGAAATCTAACGCCTTTACTTGAGAAAACGAATTAAAACGATAGATTCGGATCTTGACCGCTTTATGAGTAACTAAAGACAATAATTAGTATGTAGAAACTAATCACCTTCTAAAGAATACCAAAAAGAAACCAAAGATATCACAAGAAGAAGTTACTTTATACCTTAAACTATGA
>JAJOOE010010547.1:0-74185 GCA_036250405.1 Solanum raphanifolium
GTTGTTTGTGATAAACTGTAGGGCGTTGCGTATTCAGAAACTGAAGAACTAAACTTTCAATTCGATTAAGGAGAGCGTATAAAAACATTGAGTTCTCTCCATATATTTTGATTAGCCTACTAAAATCCCTCCCTTCTTAATCAATGTTTCAATTGGATCGAGAGCACTTCTCCATTGATCCTAATGACTTCTCAATACTGAACGGCAACACGTTTTTAAATATTCTAGAGGTCTAGCTTCAAGTTTCAAAACTTGCATTCGAAAGATTGAGTGCATTCAATTTCAATAACACAACTTTGCTTATTAACGGAAACGTCTATTAATCAAACTATAAAATTATGACTGACATTGCGTCAATGGTCATGCACTCTGTTGGCACTGAAATAATTAGGTGTCATGTAAAAACTAACAAAACTAATATCAAAACATCGTAAGTATGAAGACAAAAGAAAAATATATCAAAGGATCAAACGTTTAACGTGGTTTGGACTTTGATCAATCGACCTACGTCTACAAGAGGAGATAGACAATTCACTATATAAAAGAAAGTATAAAATATCGAGAGAAATAACCCCATAAATTCACTCGGAATAAAAAGAGGTAGACACAAGTGCAAAGGTAACACTTGTGTCTCACAAGTTCTCTCCTAAACAAAATTCTCAAAGCCCCCTAGTACCACATTAAAAATGCTACCAAGTTAGAAGAAACAAATCTTTATTTATAGAGTCATAAACATTTTTCTACAAGAAACGACTAGTCAAATACTATCTTCGTTTCATTTTATGTGGCATCATTTGACTTGACACGATATTTAAGAAAAAACACAAGTTCTTGAAACTTGTGGTATAAAACTATTTCTAAATATTTATGTGACTGTAAATTATTTCATTAAGGATAAAAGAGAAGTTTCAAAGTTGAAATATTTTTAATTATAATAAAATAATATTTTTTTTGAGACGGACTAAACAAAAAGCGTGTCACATAAAATGTGGGAGAGAGGAAGTGTGAAGACTTTATGTTTTCTGTTAGAGAAAGAAAAATCAATTATGATGGGAAACTCAGGATATATATACCCAACATATGTATCTACTTTTGTTTATCTTGAAAGAAGCCTCAAATGGTGTGCTTTATAAAACGCGTAACATACATGTTTGTAAGATAGAAAATGAAAATAAAATAAAAGAGTTACCACGCATCTGCGCTAATGGTAGTTTTTCTGCCATCACTGGTTGATTTAAGGGGAAAAAAATCTACTACCACTACAACTTTTTCTTAGGGTGAAGATTCCCTTCGGCTTTTAATGAACAATATCCACTAAGGAATGGCTAGCTTTTGACAAAGATGACATTCTTTTGACTCGCACAACACAATCATCTTTCTAGTTTTTCTTTCTTTCTTTCATGAATTGGAAAAAGAGCTATAAAAGGCAAAAAACATAAAAAATAATTTAGTTTTATATCTAAATTATTGATAGTGTGACTGACTATCATACATAAATTATTACTTTTTAGTTTAAGAAACGTTGTTCCCTCTTTTATTACTCTCATTATGATATGCGTAATTAATATACTCTCTCTTTTATTAAAAAAAAAACTGTCACATCACACTTCATATGGAAAAAAACATTTCAGATAAAAATTAAATAAACTATTAGTAGTAGTTAAAATAAAAGATTAAAGTATTACTAATCCAATTTTTTTTTTTATAAAAGAGACCCTTGTACTTGGCTTTTTTTGTCACCTAAACCATTCTACTCACGACTTTATTAAGTGAACACTTAAAGTTATTAAAAAGTCTTATTTTAAACCTTTCTGATTAATCAAGCTTATGTGTCATTTATTTGCTGAATCAGACGACATGCGTGATTACACGCATTTAAAAGCAAGTGAAGATAAAAATTTAATTACAAAAATATTAAAATTAAAAAGAAAAATATAATAATAAAAAGAAAAGAGAAAAAATCGACTGTTTCTCTTCTTCTTCCTAATAAGCATTGTCGCCGCCGCCTGTGTTGTCTCCCACCCTTCTCTCCTCTTCTTCTTCTTCTTCCTCTTCTTCTTCTTCCTTTGATCTTCTACTTATTTCTTTATTTTCTCTTCTAACACAAAAAATTACAAGAGAACAAAAGTAAATAGCAAATACAGAAGAGATAAAAAATGGAAGTCTGAAAAATATTAAGACTAAAAAGAAGTTAAATTTTTACTCTAGTTTTAGTTTCGATGGGTCTTCAAGCCGAACAACTTCTCGGCGCCAAATTTTTTGGTATTGACTGCCTCAACAATGGCGATTTTTTAATAAAGTAACCGGTGAGATATTTTTTCCGGCAATTAGTTTCAAAGGACTAATTTTGGGGATGAAATTGAGATTTTAAAAAAAAAAAGATATATAATATTTGTAATGATAAAAATAATGTGGCAGTTTTTATCTATGTGACAATTTTTATCTGATGTGGATGGTGATGTGATATTCACATCAACGCTATTTAGAGACACTCAGAGCCAAAAGGGTTTAAAATAGCACATTTTAATAACTTTAAGTGTTCACTTAGCAAAATCGTGAGTAGAAGGATCAATCTGATAAACAAAGCCAAATACAAAGGTCTCCCAAGTCATTCTGCCTATTTTTCTTACCTCACTCCACCCTTCCTCTCACAATACTTCCCTAATCCCAAATTTTTAGTTTTTTTTTTAAAAAGAAAATTCTTTTATAAAAGTTTAAAAGAAATTCTTATTTCATCCCCCCAATTCCTTCAAATAATAATTTAAATATTATTTTAATATTTTTCTTCTCCACCCCACGTTACCCTTTGCTTTCAAATTTTTCTCGTTTAGTAATATATATATATAATTACTTTTTACTGGCCGCAAGGCTTTTGTTAAAATTAAATATGTAAAAAGATAAAAATAAATTAGGAGCGGAGGGTTAGATAAGGTGGGATAGAATTTTACTTTAAAAAATAATATCAATTGTTTTTAGGAAGAAGTGGGAGAGGGGGTGAGGTCTGAATTTTGTAAAAAAAATTTATAAAAAAATTTAAAAATAAAAGGAGAAGGGGATTGTCAGAAGGGGGGGGGGGGGGCTTATTCATTTAAACCTATTTGAATAACTAATGAAAGTTTAATTAGATATATGTAATTTGTTTACTCATTTTGAATTGTTTAGTTTTCAATCTGTAATTCATCGTATCTCACCCAATACTATTTTATAAATCATACTCCCTCTATTCAGTGGAGGATCTAGAATTTTGATCTCGTGGGAGCTCTACTGTAACAATAACGTATTCATATATAATCTCATAAGTGAGATTCAAAGGTAAAATATACGCAGATTATTAAAATGATGCATCACCCTTAACATAAAGTTACTGCAATCAGAAAGCATAAAGGTAAAACTATTTTAAACTTTCTGTTAAGAATTTTATAAGCTATATGATAAAACAATATTAAAATTCACAATCGTCCTTGGTATGAACATTCAAGCATTACTATATAATCAAAATCCAGGGTAAGATTATTAAATTAATCCTTGATTGCACATAAATTAAGTCTTTATATTTACACAAAGGAGTAACATAAAATATTTCAAATAAATAATTTAAATTTTATTAAATTAACCTTCCATTTCAGAGTACTAAAATGAAACAGAAGGAAAAAAAGGAAAAGTTACTTCCTATGTTTGTTCTGTTGTGGGAAAACAGGTACTCCTTCCGCCCCTCTTTTACTTACCAAATTTTAATTTAATACACCTATTAAGAAAATATTGATTAATATAGTGAATTTATTATTTTTTCTTTATTAATTGGTAGGATTTCAAATATATTTATTTATTACATTTTTCAAAGACATTAAGTCAATGTTAATAAAGTGAGTGTCTAATAGGAAAAAATAAATTGTCCTTTCTTGATTTATCATGACAAGTAAAAAGGGAAATCAAATTAGAAAATATTTGACAAGTAAATTTAGATGGAGAGAATAATTTGATTTTTTTTCTGTCATGATACTCCCTCCATTTCAAAATAATTGAATTGTTGGGGGTGTTTCATGCCCTTTAAGAAAAGAAAATTATAACATAAATTAAACAGTACTTTCTATTTTTACCCTTATTAACCTTTAAAGTAACTAAACTTTCATCATAATAACTAATTCTATACTAAATAATTCAAAAATGTCTTGAACTCATCACATAGAAAATAATTCAAAGCAATTAAAATTCCTTAAATTCGTCACATAGAAAATCCAAATGAAAGATAAAAATGAAAGAATATTTTAAAAGTAGTTTTAAAGATTAAACAATTAAATTAATTTGAAATATAAAAAATATCTTTGCATCAATTTGAAATGAATGGAATAGTTTAATATATGTTTTTTTTAAAATAATAGACTAACATTAGTAAAAAAAAATAAGGAAAACAATTAATGAATAACCGGAGAGAGAAAATAAAAAGAGAAAGTAGGTGAAGCAATAAAGTTTATTTTTTAAAAAATATCCTGTATGTATATCTAGATCTCGAGTCGAAAGTAATGGGTGCTCGAGCACCCACAGTGATACACGTGGGTCCGCTCCTGTCTCTATCCCATATTGTTTGTTCCCTTTTCTTTTAGTTATCTCTAGGGGTGTGCAAAAATCGAACTAAAAAATGTTATTGATTTATTGCTATTGGGTTATTGGGTTAATTGTTCCTTAATGGTTTTATAAAAAAAAATTATCGGGTTATCGGTTCGGTATTGATTTTTAATATGGGTTATTGGGTAAACCGATAACTCATTAAGAGTTGAGACTATAGTAATTTAATACTTTTACATATACATACATATTAATAAATATTAATCTCAATATCATAATAGTTATGTCTTTGTCATTTAGCCATCAATTCATACTTCGCTATGACTTTGAGTTCACAACTTTACATTATACAAATCGTCAAAACCTAAAGTAAGAATCATATTCCTCTTTATTTCTCTTTGTGTTACACATGTATAGTTCTTTTCATGTTTGTTATTATTATTATTTCTATTTTATGAGCTTTTGTAAAGTTATATTATTGTCTTGTCGTATCAAATTTATTAGAGAAGTCATATAAATGTTTTATAAGCATGTTCTTATTGGTTAAATCGAAAACCGATAAAAAATTATCTTATTGGTTCGTTATTGGTTTAGCGTATTTAAAAACCGAAAACCGATAAATCGAATTGATAATTCATAAAACCGAACCGAACCGAACCGACTGATGCACACCCCTAGTTATCCCTAATTACTTGTCTATTTTAACAAATCAACAAATGACAATTTTTTTTTTACATATTAGACCCTCAGTTAATTACTTTGAAAAAGATAGCACTTCTTGAAAATATTTAATTTTTAATTCATCCACTCATAAATAATAAGGGTAAAATGATAAACTAACTATGTCAATCATTATTTTCTTAATAGGTGTATCAATTTAAAAATGAGCAAATAATTGAGTGCAGAGAAAGTATTTCTCGTATGTTTCCCTCTTCCGATCTGCTTGTTTTGTCACAGTCAGAACTTTTGTCGTCTTCATTCTCAAAGACAATAATTGTATTCTTGAAATAAGCACATCCTTAGTAGCAAATCAATCCATTATTATTTTGGGATGTATGGTATTATTTTTAAAATTTCCACAAATCATCCAATACCATTTGAAGGGTCTAAATTTCTTAAGAGCGTGATAACGCTATAGTTTGCATCGCGGTTATCAATGTAATTTTATATTTTTTCCTGCATTAGATTCCTTCCTTTATCCACATTAAATGTGATAAAGCCGATTATTATATGAAATAAAATATCCTTTAAGTAATACTTGTTAATATCCATACCTCAATAGCCTTCTTAGCAAAATTGAACGGTATACCATTTCATTGTATATTATTATTAATGTTAACAGTTGATATATATATATATATATATTGGGTGCCATAAAATATTTTGGGTGCCCTTCAATTAGTGTTAAGAAGAAGATTAGCCACTTCAATGATTTAATCAAGAACACCATTAACAAAATCGAAAGGTGGCATAACAGATATTTTTCAATACGGGGAAGAGTTTTTCTCATCAAGCATGTCCTCTTAGCTCTCCCCACCCATCTTCTTGATCTACAGCCTCCTAAAGGCACATTTAATAATATTGAAAGATATCATATACTAGATTCTTTTGGTCTGGAAAAGAGGAAGGTGATAAACATCATTGGATGGCATGACAAACGCTTAGTCTCCCTCTTGAAGAGGTTGGGATTAATATCAGAAGGATTGGTGATGTTGCACTGCCTTCTCCTTCAAGCAGTGGTGGAGTCTTAGAACCAATAATTTTCAGTGGACTAAATTTGTAAAGCACGAGTATTTTCAAGATACTCATCCTGTTATATCTACTTGGTGGAAAGGACAATCTACTCGGTGAAAACATATTTGTAATAAAGGGCGAAAGCAGAAAATGAAATTAAATGAATCTTGAGCAGAGGTGAGGTGAATTTTTGGTACGAAAATTGGTCCCACTTGGGCCCCTATACAAGTTTCTGCCTCCAGATAATAGTGTCCATAATATCATGATTAGAGAGGTCCTTGACAATGAAATCCAAAACCGGAGCATTTTGCAGAATCGCCTTTTCAATCGGACTAAGATCATGATCACAAATTTGTGGCTGGAACATAACAATGAAAACCAAGATAAACCTATTTTGTCCCCTACTAGTGCAGGAAATTTCATTGTGGCCTCGGTTTGAAATATTTATAGGCACAAGGGTATTGTCACCACAACTTTTAACAAATTATGGCATAAAGAAACCCCTTTCAAAATGTCCTCCTTAACTGGAGAGCTATTAAAAATAGAGCATAGGGTGTGAATCGGTCGATTTGGTTCAATTTTATATATTATCAGGTCGATTTATTGGTTTTTGATTTTTAAATATGCTAAACCAATAACAAATCTATAAGATATTCTTTATCGTTTTATCGGTTTTGGTCATTAACGATTCAATTTTTAATTTACCCAATAAGAAAATACTCATAAAATAAATATATGACTTCTCACTTCTCTAAAAATTAAGCGCGATACAGTGAAACAAACGAACCAGCTGTAAATGTTTTGATATAGTGAAATAAGAAATATAATGAGAAACTGCATCAATAAGAGTAGATGTAGCATGACGGCTACAAGTACATGTTACAACCAAAACATAATGTGGAGTTTCTGATGTGAAGTAGAAGTACTATGAAGTGTGAAGTGTGTAGACTGTAGTGTAGAATACTGATATAATGTCTAGTTATGTTCAGGGGCGGACCCACGTGGGTTCCAAGGGATTCACCCGAACCCCCTCGACAAAAAATACACTGTATATATAAGGTAAATTTTCTGTATTTCTGTAGATATATATAATTTGATCCTCCTCAATGACAAGGAAAAACTGACAGCGCAGTGACAAATCCCCTTGAAATTAAGCTTCACATCACTAGTTTGAATCCCCATAGCATTTTATTTTTTTCTTTTTTAGTTTCAGTTGTGTTTTTTTTAGTTTTTTTTAATAAAAAAAAGTGCTAAAAGTGTGGTTTTCGTTGTTCATCTTGTATTCCTAAGATACTTAGAACAAAATTTTGAAGAACTTGGTTAGAAACAACAAAGTTTAAAAAGTATTTTCAAAACTAGAAAATTAAAACTAGTATAAAAAATAGAATCAGAAACAGATTAGAAACAATATAAAAATATTTTTCTCAAAGAAAGAAAACCGAGCCCACTAAATGTACAGTGTCCCCTTAAAGAAATTATTCCCCTCAAGTACCCGAGGTTAATGGAATATATCCTCCCAGGATAGACAATCTTACTCACCGGTGTATCGGTACCTAAAACCACGGTGTCAGCGAACCACTCAACGGCAGTAAAGTACACTTAGGATACTAGATTTAGTAGCAGTAGAAGAAGTCCAGAAAATTAGTTCTATTAAAATGAGAAGAAATCTCTCAATTTATAGAAAACAAAGGATAGTGTGATTTTTTTTTATTGTGCCTTATCGGAAATGTCACAATCTTTTGAAAAGGTCACAAACTTTCATAAAAGTCACAACTTTTCATAAAAGTCACAACTTTTCATAAAAGTCACAACTCTTCATTTTCCATTCACACCTTTTAAAACCCAACAATCCCCCGCATGAATGAGGAATGACTCCAAGAAAAAGAAATGGACAAGTATGTGTACTTTACAAGCAAGAATTAATTGCATCTGGATAAGTAGGTTTCCCTTTGAACTTTCCGTAGTGAACATATGTCGGATATACTCGGTCAATCGGTAGCTTTGATATTGTTGAACCGTCAAGCTTTGGTGTATACCTAGACAACCATATTTCACACAATCAACCTTTTACCGTTTATGATTTTTACGGTTGTGTTCGTTTCAGCCATGAACACCTCCTGATTTCATGAGTGTATAGAGAGATGAGATTTTGACAATCATCCTCTTTGAAGCGGCTTACACTTCACACTCACATAAGTGATTTCTAACCGTGTTATCACATCGATACACTATTTGGTCAAATCTGCCAAACTTAGCAAATCATTAAAACCTTTAAGCTTTATTAACTCATTAACAAGCCTTAATATTGTATCCTTATTCCTGAACATTGTCTTCATCATGAGAATGGATTGAGTTAGTTGACAATGCCGAACCATCAATCACAACTTTGTTTTTCTCCTTAAACCTAGCTCTTGGGATCTCCAGTCTGCTATGTAGAGTTACCGCCATAATGACTTGTCCTAAGCCGTAAACCCATTCCCTTATATGATCTTTCAACTTGCTCTCTAGTTAGGCCTTTTTGTAAGTGGATCCGACACATTATCCTTTGACTTTACATGTCTATGTCTTATATGACGAGATTTTCCTTTACACATCATGCTCCATGCCCTACCTATTGCATCTTGACTGTCAAAGTGTATGCATACTGATGCCAAAGGTTTGGGCCAAAAAAGAATATCTATCAAGAAATTTTGGAGTCTTTTAACTTATTCACCGATCTTATCTAGAGCACCTAGCTCAGAGATCATTGTAGAGTTAGCGATACATGTCTTTTTTTTGAAAGATTTCCAAAAGACTGCTCCTCCACCAAGAGTAAATACATATCCTCTCATGGATTTTACTTCATTTGATCCTGGTGATCCAATTTGCATCACTATATCCTTTAATACTGCTGGATATTGTTATAATGCAAGACATAGTTTTGAGTATTTCTTAAATATCCCAAAACTCTTTTTATTGTCATCCAATGAGTTAGATTGGGATCACTCGTGAACCGACTCAGTTCATTAATAGCACATGCTATATCTGATCGCGCACACTTCGTGATATACATCATACTTCCTAATACTCTAGCACAATCTGTGAGTCACTTTTGCCTTCACTCTTTTGAAATGCAAAGCTCACATTTATTGAAGTCTTGACAATATTGAAATTCAAATATTTGAACTAGTCAAGTACCTTTTCAATGCAATGGGACAGTGACAATGCTAAATATTATAGAGTTATAAGGATTCTTATACCTAAGATCGCATCAGTAACTCCAAGATCTTTCATATCAAACTTGCTTTCTAGCATACGTTTAGCAGTATTTATGTCATTAGTGTCTCTACCGATGATCAACATATCATCAATATACAAACAAATAACGACCTTGTAATTTTAATGTAAACACATTTATCACTTCCATCATTCTTAAATTCATTTGGCAACATTGTTAGGTCAAATTTCGTATGTCATTGGTTGGGTGCTTGTTTTAGTCCATAAAATGACTTAACAAGTTTGCACACTTTCTTTTCTTTACCAGGAACCACAAAACCCTCGGGTTGTTCCATGTAAATTTCTTCCTCCAATTCTCCATTTAAGAGAGTTGTTTTCACATTCATTTGATAAATTTGGAGGTCATATACCATAACTATTAATATTAACATTCGAATGAATGTGATTCTAGTTACTGACGAGTACGTGTTGACAAGATCAAGACCTTGTTTTTGTTTAAAGCCTTTGACAAAAAGTCTTGCTTTATATTTGTCAACAGTTCCATCGACTTTCATTTTCCTTTTGAGGATTCACTTTCAACCCAAAAGTTTATTTCCTGGAGGAAGATCAACCAACTTCCAATATGATTGCTCAAGATTGAGCCAATCTCACAATTGACACCATCTTTCCAAAGGATGAGTCCACATAAGACATAAGAAATATTACAAAATCAGGTCCGAAGGTAGTAGATGTCCTTTGACATTTACTACACGTCTGAATCTCTATATTAAGTACATTCTCCTTTTGTTCTTTCCAAGGTCTTTTAGAACTTTCACTAGACTACTTAAGTTTAATTTTACAGTCCACAGTTCTTAGGTCCTATTTTAATCCTTTTAGGAATAGGAACTTGGACTTTGGATAGATACCCCCACACTTTGAAATATTTCAAGTTGAATTTCCTTCCTTACCATTTCTCATATGGAATAGAATGTGTCGTGAACAAATAAGATTTCTTTCTTTCTGAAAAGACAACTTTTTGTTGTTCCCTTTTGCAGTAAGGATAGTTCCTCCACACAAGTTTTGTGATAAACCTGAACTTATAAGTAATGCAATCATCATTTCCTTCAAAGTTCAATTTTTTTTTTCATTCTGCAATTCGATTAGAGTTAGGTGAATAGGACAGTAGTTTGATGGATAAATTCACTTTCCAAACATATTCCTACAAAAGGAGATTTATATTCTTCATCCCTATCACTTCTAATCTTTTCTCTCAACTGATTTCAACTTCAATTTTGTATTGCCTAGACGTTTCTATTGCTTCATCCTTACCATTCAGCAAATAGACATAATCCTATCAAATGCAATTGTCAATAAAAGTTATGAGATACTTTTTCCACCATGACTTCATATCACAAATGTCAGTGTAAATCAACTCTAAGGGATTAGAATTCATTTCAACAGATTTATAAGAATGCTCAACATACTTAGATTTCACACAAACTTGACATTTTAATTTATTGCACTCAAAGTTAGACAAAACTTCTAAGTTGATCAGTTTTCCTTACAAGGTTTTATAATTGACATGTCCCAAGTGTTCATGTCACAAACAATTTGACTCAAACAAGTAAGAACAAATAAAAATATTAAGTTTGAAAAGCTCTCCGCGAGGTAGCTTTTTCTCACAAATATTTGTTCCTATTTCTTACAATTTTGTGTGATACAAACATTGTTTAGAGTCATCACCTTGTCAAATGTCCTTTTCGGAAGGACTTTTCCATAACTTTCAATTTGATTGTTATAGAACTACCCACGAACAAAGTTTCATTGGGTCCAATAAAGGCAATATAGTCCAAATGCTTCTTTTACAAAATATGACAAATGACTATTCACCAATATTCATGTCTATACAAATAATTATATTTAATAGACATATATTTTCATGAAAAATAGCAACAATTTAAGTGACACTTTTTCATAAAAGAACTCAATCATTTTGAACAAGTATACATATAATTTGGTAGTTTCATTCTAGTCATACCATATACTAGTAAAAGAGAAACTCAACGACCACAATATCAAATATACTCCAAGAATTTTGTGGGTCTAACATAATACAAAAGTATCATCGAATTTCATATCTTGTGCTCCAAATTTAAATTAGACACTAAGTCTAATTTTATCTTTGTCATAAGCAAAGAACCCCCCACATTTTAAATATGATCTCAAAAATATTTTTCAAGTATTTGAAAATAGTTTTTCCACATATTTTTTTTCTCATGCTATCAAAGTGTCATTGACAGCATGAAATCTCTTTTGAAAATATTATTCTACAAAAGAATTATAGTGCTTCAATTCCATTTGGTAATCTTTACACAATGTCATAGTTCATTCCATAGAGGCACAAAATCACAAACTCTAAGTCAATGGTATTTTCCTCTATCACAAGTAGACATACCACTTAGTATTTAGAATACTAACAATAAAGATAATTTTTTTGGTACAATTTGTTTCTATATAACAATGAAGTTTATAGAAAATCAAAAGTACAACATCGACTTATTATGTGAAGTTTTCATATTCTTCAAACCAATTGAATAGTCTAATTTATCTAGAGTAGAAAACTACAAAAGTTTTTAGTCTACAAAAATCAGACACAATCAAATTTCACATGGAGTACAAAAACTACAATTTTTTTTTTTTTGGTCTCCAAACAGAATTAAACATATTCTTAGATTATCACATCCATATGCTTTTCTTTTCAAATTGCCTTCCAACTATAAGATTTTGACATACTATTTTATCAAACAAAAATGTGCATCTCTCATTCTGCAAACTAAAGAATTTTAAAGGCAACACTTTTTGCCAAGGAAAATTCATTCAAAAATCATATGGTTTGCAGATCTTTTTCCAAAGACATACATGATAAATATCAAAACTGTTAACTTTTAGAAACAATTAAGATTATTGTTTATCTTGTATTCCTAAGATACTTAGGACAAAACTTTGAAGAACTTGGTAAGAAACAACAAAGTTTAAAGATTATTTTCAAAACTAGGAAATCAAAACTGGTAGAGAAAATCAAATCAGAAACATATTAGAAACAATATAAAAATATTTTTCTCAAAGAAAAAAAATCGAGCCCACTGAATGCATAGTGTCCCCTTATACAAATGACCCTGATATACTCTTTTCGTCAAAGCGAAAGTGAAAAATTAATTTTATATTTATTTTTAAAAAATATTTATGTAATGTTAGATCATTCTCACACGTGAATTCTTTTTGACTTTTTTTATTCAACTGCTATTTTTAGTTTATTATTTTGATGGTCAATTTTTTTTACTTATTGTCCTGTAAAATTTATCCTGATGCCCCAAATTATTTTTACACATACAAAACATAAACTACAATATAGTCACAAAAAATAGTTTTAATTTTTTTTTTACTTTTTTCCATTCACACTTCTTTCTTTTTATTTCTCATATTTTTACACTACAGAATGTAATAAGAATAAGAAACTAAAATATGATAAGAAATAGATCTACCAGGGAGATGTTAAATTAAAACTCAAATTAACCGCTGAATCATTTTATTTTTTTTAAAAAACCATGTGCAAAAACAATCAAATATACTTTGAACTTTATCAGAAGGATCATTACCCCTACATGAATTCATTTGAATCAAAACTCTAAAAAATAATTCTGAAATTATCTTTTTCACTTTCGTTAGACGAAAAAAGATATATGTGAGTCACTTTTGTAATAGTAGGGGTATATGTGAGTCCCTTTTGTAATGGTAAAGGTATATGTGATCCACTTTTGTAACAAGGGGTATATTATCTCTAAATCAAAAAGTTGAGGGGTATATTAAGCTCTTCTCTCAATAAATAAAGATAATGAATATTTTGAAATAAGAAAGACCAACTAATAATATGCAAGTACACTACTTAGTAAGACTAGTTTCTGGACACGTGTGTTGTACGTATGTCATATGTATGTTTTTTTATAGATTCATTAGAGCTCTGTGAAAATATACATGTAATGAATAGTAAAATGCAACAATTACAAACTGATCTTTAAAAGTGTGACAACTGACCAAATTTAAGCAACCAACTATAAATTTTGAGCTTTGGTTAGTAACTAGCAAAACAATAAAGTCACAATTGACTAAATTTAAGCAACCAAGTAAAAATATTGGCTTACGACAATTAGAAATTCAAAGAACTTAAATTCAAGAAATATAATAGAGAGAAAACACAAAAAATAAATAGAGAAGAAAAAATACAACATACACATCCTTCTTAAGATTTTAATCATAATAATATAAATGGAAAAAAGAAATATAGAATCATTATTTTTTTGATGAGTTCTTGTCGGCACCTTCTCCCATAACCAATCAAAATTCAAGAGTGTAACGAACTGACCCGTTCGGTATGGGTAGGCCAATAGAGAAATAATTTGGGCCAGGAAACTTTTCGGGTAGTGACTTAATTTTTCTTTTGGCTAGGCCAGCCTCAGAAGGGATCTGGATTAGGTGAGGTCTAGGGACATCCAGGAATGGGCTGGGTTTGTTTTTGGGATTTGGTTGATATATTCTTGTTGACAACACATTAAGGAGTCCATAAGGCCTTTGATAATTGAATTTGGGTAAGTATAACTCTTGAAATTGATCTTGGCGTGAAAGGTATGTGTTGAGATATCAAGGGAAGAAGTTGTGTTGTAAAAGGGGCATTAATTTGGATGTTGAGTCTCAAATGTCGCGATCCCGCTATAGTAGGAGGCTTAGTGGGCCGAATCGGGTTTTAGTGCAGAAATAGCCCCAAAATTCCTATTTTTTAAATTGTGTTCTAGAACTTGGGAGGGGCGATTTTGGGCAGTTTGCACCTGTTTTCCATGAAATTGTCGGTAAAGGTAAGAATTCGACTACCTGAACTTATGCATTGACTCTTAAGCCTTAGAATCTACACTATTGCTATTAGGGGAAGGTATTGACATGATTTCATGGTGGAAAAGAGCCCTAAGATGGGGAAGATGATCATAATTTGTCTAGGGTTAGGATTTGCTAATAATTCGAGTAAATTAATCCACCATTAGTTTCCTAACAGTCTTGATAGCCTCTCGAAGATAAGTAATGAACGTCTTTGCGCCAACCTTCGAAACTCTACTTGACTTGGCTTATACACACGCGAGACTTATGAACTGACTTTGATACAGTCTGTCACGACCCAAAAACCGATTGTGATGGCACCCGCCTCATCCCAACAAGACATGTCAGCCTAAACAACATTTAACAAGGGTTAACGTGGAAGTAAGAAAGGAAATAAGGGCTAAGCATAACATAAGAATTGCGCAAACCATAACATAACAAAACCTGGTGTCACGTGTACAAGACACTAAGGGGTCGTTTGGTACCAAAAATAGTAATGTAGGGATTAGTAACACAGGGATTATTAATGCAGGATTAACAATGCATGGATTAGTAATACAGATATTTTTTTTATCATGTTTGATTCATTGCTTCTCACCTATTCTTGTGTTTGGTTTAGAAATCTACAAAAAAACTTTTTTCTAATTTTATCCTTGAATTATTATGTTATATATTTCATGTAATTACCATATTTATTATGGTTTGAAACATGAATGCAAAGTGCTTAACAAATTTAATTCACTTGAGGAAGTCTCATGTCATAAACAAGAAGTTATTTTAAGTAACTGATGCAAAAACAAGTTTGGGAAATAACAATCATAGCATCAACAACACGTCTACCTATGGAACCATAAAGATGAAATTTTGACAACTTTGTAATGGGATTCAAGCTTAGGTCTAGAATAGATCAAAAGCATCATACAATAGTAAGGAAGGCTACTGATAAAAGCATGAGAGAACCCATGACCCATCCTATTTTCTTGATACTGTAAGGAAGGCCAAGGACTCCAGCTCCAACTATTTCTATGACAACATTATCAAAAGTTTTGGAGAGAAAATTCCTTTTCAGTTAAAACTTGGATAAGAATGAAATCGTATCACTTTGATAAAAACAGAATAAACGATTCCAAAGAGCAGAATAGTGTGGATAGCTTTGCCAATTCTAAAGGATGTATAAAGAAATTGAGGGGCAATTCATATATTTTGTTTCCTTATCCAAGTATTAGTAAACCTTTGATTAGTAATCCCGAGATATTCTTGGTATTAGATAATACCACATATGGTTTAAGAAGTTCTCCATGTATTAGACGTGTTTGAGTTGAATTGTGCAACCAAACACTGTTGAGTGGACTAAATTTTAATTCAAGGATAATTTTAATTAATACCTCCTACCAAATGGCTCTTAAGTAAAGTCAATCGATTCAAAGAAAATACTTGTCTGAATGTCTCCAGATCTAGAACATACTAATGACATAATAAGAGAATAAGTGATGTCTACCGAAATGACTATCCTCTACCTCACGAACTCCAAAAGCAAGCCTCGAATAATGATGCAAGAGAACGATCAAAAGATTTGGGCTCGTAACCTATAAAAATATAGAAAGCAAGGGAGTGAGTACCAAACACCAACGGTACTCATAAAACGTCTATAGCTGACCCAAAATAAAGTAATACCAAACACTACATACCTGACACACCATCCAAACCTCCACATACTACAGTTTGCATATAAATAATAATCTAGCCTATTCTAGAAACACAATCATACCTAGGACATAACACAATAGAAGCATTTCAACTAAAAGGTAACACCATTTGACTTTCAAATAGATCAACTCCACGTTCCAATTCAATATTCCACATTGACAACAAATCACTCATAGAATCAATCAAAAAAATATTTGCAATGCCTTTACAATGCAAATGTCAAGTAAGATAATGCATGTTTGTTCTATCGATACACACTCGGTGCACAAGAATCATGGTACCCATGGGGACTCACAAGGTCCACGCATCCACCGAGAGCAGTTTTCCATCGGCATAACTTACTTGCCGAAACCATTTCCACCAGCATAACATCACTCACTCACTGGAACCATTTCCCATCAGCATAACATCACTTGCTGGAACCATTTCCTATCGGCATATCAAAGATATATATATCTCATAGTAGTGTTTCAACCACAAAACAAGTATGCAAGATCAAATGCACAACACGAAGATGACAATTTCAACTCAAAGAATCAACTGAACCACTTAAGGGCATAACACCAATAGGGAAAATCATAATAGGTCATCCAAAAATTACTCAAGGCACATCACACATTAATATTTCAATGAATACATTTTACCCCAGATAATCATTATTAGCATCTGACATCATTTGATACAAGTATGACAATCATTGACCTTCACCATTCCTCGGTACTCCCAAACACACAAACAACACATACAAGGTTCAACATACTTACAAAAGGTCAAAGAGGTCCACTTGTCTTAAAAGTTAGATAAATAAACTCATCACTTAAGCCTTCCCTTTACGTTGAACCTCTAAATCCACAATATCTAATCATATATAGAATCCCCATAAGAATTCATGAATAGAAACATCCATAATGTTGATTTTCAAAACTGAGTCTGAACCAACTCAAAAAATCAAACCCAAGGGCTGGAGGTAATTTTTCAATTTTTATAGAAAATCAAAGTACCCAAAGATGTTGGAACTCATATGTGAAATTGATGAGTCTGAAATTTTGACTCATTTGAGGTATTTTTAGTTCAACAATAGTATCCTCAATGCCATTTATGCCCTTATCAACTATGAAGGTTAAAAGACAAGGCAAGGATGAATCTACAAAAAAGAGGCCAAAAACATTGAAAAGAGTATAAACTCCCAATTGAGGATCACTTAGTACAATGGGTGTATTGGGATTGATCACAGGTCTTTTGACCTCGCCTAAAGTTACAATGTTCATTTTTGAAAACATTCAAGTTAGGTCGGTAAAGCAAACGCAAACGACGATTCGCCGAAGCAGTTGGGCGATGTAACAGTTCCATTACCTAAAGTGACAAACTTCTAAGTAAAAATAAAGGCTGAATGGGTGAAGAAAGGTGGTCATCAGTGATTTCCTGAATGTGTAAGACTGACTCAATTGAGTTCACAACCTGAGGTTCAAATACCTGAAGCTAAGAAATGGTGAGCTAAAGAACACAACGATGATCCGCCGATCAAGTAGGTGAGCCCAACTAATGTTACGGATAGGGTTACACATGGAATTTTGGACTAATTTTTGGAGAAATTATAAATAGACCAAAGGAGAGAGAAAATGTAGCTTTCTAAGGTTGAGAAAACAAACTTTTGAATATTCGCATTAAAACTTTACTTTTCTCTTAATTTGGGGTTTGAACAATCTTGTAATTGACAACTAAGGGCTCAATTCAAAGTGGGTGTTAAAAATTATTGCTGATTATTAAGACTTTAATGGATGAAAATATAATTGGTATAATTTCTTTCCCTTTTATGATGCTTGGATAAAACCCCAATTTTAGGGGTGCGATTATGGAGTTGGGTGTTAACTAATTTTAGTGGGCCTGCTCTGTTTTTCTACTGTTTATTCATGGATTTGAGCTATTTAGCATGGGTTCAATTTATAGGCTAAGGTTGCAAACTTATTCCTAGCTTAGATATTTGGTTGATGCTTGAAAGAAAATAATTGAAGTGGGTAAATAGCTTAATACTTACAAATTAGATTTGATTGATGTAGTTTGCTCGGAAGAGAAATTGTAGTTCCATTTCTAATTGTCAAATCTATTTGAAAGAGAGATTTTAGTAAGGTATGTGGTTGATTTTTATTTTCACATGGATGAGACTGAAAGGAGATTCCATGATATTATGCATTGAGATCGAAAGAAGATTTGTGTCGTTGATGATTACCCATGCTATCCATGGTTATTTAACATTATTGAGCAAGCATTTGTACCTCTCTTTGATGTTGAGACCAACTCCCATACCCCTAGATCATCTTTTACCTGTTTAAATCTTTGGGTTTAGTTGAATTATGATAATTCAATCCAAAACCCTTGTATGAAATTTGGTAGAATCATCCATCTATTTGTCCTAATTCCTGCAATGAATTAGTTTACATCTTAATTTCATAATTGAATTGTTCGATTTATATCTCTCCTTGTGGAATTTGACCTTGACTTTTTTATTGAGTATTTGTATTGCTAGCGGTCGCTTACTCATTTAATTATTTTTGTGAGTAATTTGAGCATTATAAAAACTGGCATCGTTGCCAGGGAGTGATGGCTAAAAATTTGGTTTTTTAAAGTTAAATTATGAACTTGTTTGTTTGTAGTAGAGTACATTTTTGTTTGGTGTTGTTGTTGTACCTCGTTTGTAGGTGGAAATATGAGTGTGGATGGAAGTGGCGATACTAGTCACTATGGACCAAATGATAACATAGGCGATATGAATTACATGCAATTTAACGTCGTTGAGCATACAAAAGCAATTTGGTTGCCTCCTACTGCTGGGAAAACATTTTCATGTAACCGAAATAATGTTACAATTGCTTCAGATGAGAGGGATATATGGAGGTCTTTCTTATGAAGAACCCTATAAGCATCTCTGAAACTTTGTGGACATTTCCGACCTTTCAATATCAAGAACATCTCACAAGAGTCCATTCGGTTGAGGTTGTTTCCTTTCTCCTTAATGGGAGAAGCAACCAGGTGGCTGACCAAACTACCACAAGATTTCATAACTTCGTGCGAGGAATTAACAGAGGCGTTCCTTGAAATATTTTTCCCTCCTTCGAAGATGGTGAAACTTAGAGATAACATCTAATATTTTAAGAGAGTTGATGGTGAGCCTCTCCATGAAACTTTATTGCGATTTCAAAAGTTAGTGTTTCAATGTCCGGCACATGGTGTTCCAGACAAGTTGTTATTGCAATATCTTTATCGTAGCCTTGATACAATGAACAAAGGGTTAGCTGACCAAATATTTCAAGAAGGCTGATGCGACAACCATTTGATATGGCAATAATGTTGCTTGATGATATGACCAAGACAAACCGAGCATGGCATACGAGGGAGGATCAAATGTCTTCTCTACATTTGGGTCTGACTAAGGAATATATTGGAAAAAACCAAGAGCGTGATGCGGACATGGCCAAGATGATGACTCAACTTGACTTGTTATCTAAACATGTCATAGGGGGTGGATTCAAATTAGTAAATGTAGCTGGTATGAGCAGTGGCAGTGCTCGGATGATATGCATTTTGAGGTATTGTACAATGAAGAAGTGCAATACATGGGGAACCGAATGGGGGGGTTCTCATCCGAACCATCCTTGACCGGGTGGAAACCAAGGTTAGACTAAGGAAAAGGATAATGGCTGGACAGAATGGTGAGATATAGGAAGGAAATCAAACTGATGATATGTTGACTAGGATCTTTAACAAGGTTCAAAGTTTCGACAAAGTATTGAAAAAATATTTCTCCACTTTGACTCAAATGATTACTTCCCACTCTGTGTCAATAAAGCAGCTGGAAACTCAGATTTTTCAAATCTCCGCTCATTTAAATCCAAGACAAAAGGGAACTTTTACTAGTGATACAATCCCCAATCCCAAAAATAATGTTTGATGAGTGAGAATTACGTTGTGCCACTACGTTAAATAATGTGGTTCTTGGGAGACAACCCAAGTTTTCTTTATTGTTTTCAATAACGTGTGTTGTAAGTGAAGTTTGGAATGAAGTAAAAAATCTAAAAGGACGAAGTAGGCGATGAATACATCTATTCAGCGACTCTCCGAGTTGGTTTGGTAGGCTTCTTTATGCTCATCTTCTGGGCCAAAATTTTAGAAAAATGGTAATGTCAACTTCGATGTATAGGTACCTTGTTGGTGATTCACCGAATGACATTTGGTAAACATCATCGGGACCACCAAGTTGAACTTCAGGGTTGGGTATTTGTACATGTATCATCAACAAGCTTAAGCACCTTCGACAATGTTAGTCGTAGTCTGCCGAGTGCGTCTGACAGTGAAAGGTGAATGGTCTTTTCTCTTTATAATATTCATCCTTTGATCTTTTCGAACTTTTTCACTTACTACTCCCTATACATTTAGTCTAAATAATATTTTGTTACGTGCTTGCATTTGATTCTCGATCCAACCCCTCCTTCCTTTTTGATCAAAGAAATCTTTTCTATTGAGGTTGGTTTTCAATTTTAAAACTCTTGTTTTTACTTGAAAATGTTCCTATTGTTGTGTTACCTATTGACTTTGTTATTTTGATGTGTAAATCATGTGGGTATGCATTAAAAATGTCGTTTGAATATTGCCTTTGAGTTAAAATTGTTGATTTTGTGCTCAAATTGCTAAAAATTGATTGTATGGGTTCATTGAAAATTGATTGATGAATATTGTGGGTCCTGTATGAATTTTACTTGGGTGAAGTTTGATTAGCCAATAATGTCTAATAGACTTGAATTTTTTGGATGATAGATAGAGTGACATCTTTCTTAAGGGCAAATCATCGATTTGACAATTTTTTTTTTAATTCTGGGGGAAGTTTGACTACCTGGGGGTAAAATTGGTCTATGGGTAGCATGTTAATATATTTGGGTGTTGGGTATTGTTGCACTTTTGTGCTTAAATTTGGAAAATTAGGTGTTGGGCTGAAACCACTTGTTCGGTGATCTTGTCTTTGCTCGCCAAGGTTATTAGGAAAATCTCTGAATTAGTATCAAATCACTTTTTGGTGTTGAATTTTTGACCTGGGTATGATCACTTTCGATGAGCTTGTATTAGCTCACCAAACCATCTCGGTGAATCTCCTATTTGGAGCTGACATCACCTTTTATGCGTGAGTCTAAATTGTTTGACACTCACTTTCGACGAGCTTGTGATTGCTCGCTGAACTAGATCGTCGAAACTATGAGTTGGAGATGACATTGCCTATTGTGCTTGAATTAAAATAGTTTTATTACTTTCATCTTCAGTGAGATCGTCTAAGCTCACCTAACCTGTTAGTCGAATCGCCTACCCATTCGACGAGCCTCATGAAACCTGTTTCAATTGTGATCTTCTTGAAATTGTTTTCAACTAACCTTCACTCGATGTTTTCTTTGAAATGTTTTTTTTTTCAAGAAAATGGCTAAAACCAAAGGCCAAGTCACTAGAAGGGCATCTCCATCAGAATATGACTCTCCTCCTCACCCCCCACAGAAAAACCAAAAGGGAGTGGTGATCAATGAGCCCTCAGGCCAACAACAAGTCACGTCGCGCACTTCTAAGTGTATGAGTGAAAAGCAAAATAAGAAAGTTGTTAGAGGATGATATTAGAGGGAATAGTGCCTTAGTCGATGAGAGCACCTCTCCATCTTCCAACCCTTAGGATCCCGCACTAAATTTCGCTTGGATTGACGATTAGGGTGACAATGCAGTGGAGAGTACACTAGCACCTAGGGTGGCTAAAAAGGTTGTACAAAAAAATAGGATCGCAATCCGCTCCAAGAAAATTCAAGATCCAAGTGCGAATGTGACTTCGAGGGTTCTTTTGACTATAGCTCCAAGGGTTCTGAACATGCTAAAAGCAATTGGGGAGTACACTTATTCTAGAGGAGCACAAATTGTCAATTGATGGGGTCATGAATGACTACCCCTCAATCTGTGACACTAACAAAATCCATAATTTTGAGCAGTTCACTAGAGCTCAACCACTACATATCCCGGTGTGTGTTTGGGAATTCTACGATGCCTATGCCAAGGCACTGCCTAAGAAGAGAAAAAGGGTGGTTTGGAAGCCTTTGGAGGAAGTCGAAGTCCGGGGCAAAATGGTACAATGCGATTGGGCAGCGATAAATGACTTTTTGGGAATGGCTAGTAACAAAGAGGATATGTACAATCTTCTGATGAAGCATAAAATTGATGAGTTGAACGGGTGGTGGTCACCCTTGATTTAAGATATTACTCCCTCGTGCTTGGTTGGCGTGGTGAAGATTGAAAATAAAGACATCAATATAGTCGCTCGATTTTTCTTTGGGTTCATCAGTAGCAACCTCATGCCTTCACAGAATGATTGATCCTCCAACAACTAAAGGTATTCTTGGTGGGTACAATCATAGACCGAGAGGATATACACGCGGACCAAATTATTGAAGAAGAGATGCTCATGCGGGCTAGGTAAGAGCAAACTTTACAACCCTTCCCCATATTGATCACTTAGTTGTGTGAGGTAGCTAGAGTCCCATTTAGAGAGTAGACTGATGTTAGAGTGCCCCTCGCCTCATCCAACGATATTCGAAGGATTGTGGTTGATTACTTGAGAAATAATGCAGCCAAAAGGAAGCCGCCACCACCTGACACAACATCAGTAGTAGATGCTACTACCCTAGAGTCCGACACTGATCATCCCGCTCCTACTATGGATCTCTGAAGTATCGACCCTCATCTATATAGTGGTTCTGGGTATGCTGCTCCCCCTACCCCTTTGGCATCTCCCCTAAATTCAGGCCTTTGTTGGCAGAGTTGTTGATATACTGGGTGGAAAATTTTCCTATTCAGTGGATGTTAGGGCATCTTGCCTTGAGAAGGAGGTGCCTAAGATGATTACTTCAGCTATTGAGGCTGATATGTTTCTGTGTGGGCTGAGATTATGAGTCATTGAGCCACATTGGCTTCTTATAGTGAGAGGCTGGATTACCTTATCGCTCGATAGAGGAGCGTGAGATATGTGAGGGTAGTTGTGCTAGGCTGACTTAGTAGAGGAGTGATATAGATGCTTTGAGTGTAGATGTTGACCAATTGAAGTCCACAGACATTTCTACTTTTTGGGGTGAGGTTCCCTTGCTCGTGATGCCTGCAGAAGTTCCTGCGATCGAGATTAGAGGATATGGACCTTATGGGACAACTGAGTAGCCAATTGATGGTGAGTCTAACCAGATGTGAGATGAGGCTGAGAATGAGTCAGCTACTAAGGTTGACGAGGATGAGTTTGTGAGGGTTGATGAACAGGTGAGTGCAGAGGCCTAAGCAGAGTTAAAGAGTACTGACGAGTTGATAGTGCATTCTACTTTGGAGAAATATCATCTGGAGACCTCCACCATTGGAACTAATGGGGTTTGTACTTTAGATTCCACTCATCCTCCTCTAGATGTGCCAGGCACTGATGCCCCGGTTAATGCTACACTACCGCCTCCCCCTCTAGATATGTTGGCGACTGATGCCTGAGGTGAAGCTACTCCATCATAGCCACTTGGTTAGAGTTTTTCACAGGCATAGCCTGCCAGGGGGATATTTTTTTTACTCATTTTACTCCCGTATATTTATTTTAGCATTGAGGACATTGTTAGTTTCTTTTTGGTGGAGTGAGGGCATAAGTGACTATTTCCCTTTTTGATTGTATTTTGTGTTGTATTTTGATATGTTATTACATTTGGTTTTATTATATTTTTCGTTTCATTTTCGTCTCTTTATCAATTTTCCCGTGATTTTTGGAGAAGTGATGTTGATTGATGTTTCTTATGTATTCATTGCTGATATTCGAAGATCAATTTTGTTTAATATTGATGTCTTAAATAGTGCTCTTGATGAGAAATGCGTTTTGTGTTGGTGCTGCAAGAGGAAATCAGTGTTGTTTTACTTTTGAATGATCCCTTATAATCTTGTGGTGACTGGTTGTGTATTGTTGTGAGCCTTGCAATGAACATTGCATGCAAGCTTCTTAATTTTGTAGAGTTGTGTAAAATAATTGTGTTTGAAGTGTCGTGTGTGGTGAGATCCTACTTCAAAGCATGCTTGTTTATTCAGATAATTTACCTTGTTAGTCTAATTGTTTAGCCTTGGTGAATACAAGAGATGATCTTGGGCACAAATTTTGCGAGGGAATCCAAATCTTCATACCTTTTGTGACTACTTTGTGAAGGTGTGCGACCATCTTGGAACCATTTGACCCTATACCATTTGTTGTCAACCTCATTGAAGCCTCTTGAACCAAATATGTCCCTAAACTCTCACCAAAAAATCCTTTTGTAAACATTGATTTATTTGAATAGCCAACTTAGGCCAAAATCCTAAGTTGGGGGTTCGAAAAGTAAGGAGAAATTAGAGCTAAGTGAAAATAGAAGAAAGAAAAGTGAGGCTCAGCCTTGAAGCTAAGAGCAAAAAAATGGAACCCCTCCTTATAAAAAATGAGCAAAAGCATGAAAATGAAACGAAAAAGAAAGTCTTGATGAAATGAAAGGGGTTTCAATAAGTTGAATGAAAAAATCAGGATTGAGTTTCCAAATGAAAAAAGATGAAAAGAACTTGAGAAGATGTGAAGATGAGTATAACAATGCTTTGAAAAGGTGAAGTCACTGTGATAAATTGACCATTCCTTTACCCTCATCTCCTTTACAAGCGTTAAAAGACCCTTGAGATCTTGCTTAAACTGGGTTGTGTGATGATTGGAAAATATTGGAAAACCTATGGGATGAAGCTTGTATGTATTTCTCTTTTGGAGAGTGAAAGTTGTATTGATTCCTAACTTCTTAGTTGATGTGCTTTGTGAGAGCATGATATCGTTTTTGTTGTGAGGGCACTTGAATGATTTGGTTGAAGCATGTTTTTGCATTATAAGGGAGAATTAGTGATCTTGATCTTGGATTGATACCGGCTAGTCATCATTTTAAGCTTCTTGAGCATGATTGAGATATTGTGTAGACTTGTTAGTAGTCTTGTGATGACACTTGCATGTTAACTCACATTGAGAACCGTTGTAGACACTCTTGTTGAACTAATTGTATTCTTGATTTACTTGAGGACAAGCAAAAGTTTAAGTTGGGGGTGTTGTTGAGTCTGAGATTTTGAATCATTTGAGGCCTTTTTAGTTCAAAAATAGTGTCCTCAATGCCCATTTATGTCCATATATGATGATATTTTGATATTTTTAAACTATGAAGGTTAAACGACAAGACAATGATGAATCTATGAAAAAGAGGCCAAAAACATTGAAAAGAGTATAAACTCCCATCTGAGGATCGCCTAGTACAGTGGGCGGATTGCCAAATTGGTCTGGACATCGCCTAAAGTGACAATTTTAACTTTTGAAAACATTCAAGGCAGGTCGGTGAAGAAAATTACAAACAACGATTCGCCGAAGCAATTAGGCGAAATAAAATTTCCATCACCGAAAGTGACAAACTTCTGAGTTTAAATGGAGGCTAAATGGGAAAACAAAGGTGGTCATCGACAATTCGCCAAATGTGACAGACTGACTCAATTATGTTCACTAACTTAGGTTTAAAAACCTAAAGCCTGAAGCTATGAAAGGGCGAGCTGAAGAGCAGAATGGCGATTCGCCGATCAAGTAGGCGAGCCTGACTAATATCGTTGATCAGGCCGCACATGGAATTTCTGAATAATTTTTAGAGAAGTTATAAATAGCCAAAAGGAGAGAGAAAATGTAGCTTTTTCTGAGGGAGAAAACATGATTTTGACTATTAGCATTAGAACTTTACTATTCCCTTAGTTTTGGGGTTTGAACAATCTTGTAATTGACAATTAAGGGTTCAATTCAAAGTGGGTGTTGAAGATTATTGTTGATTATCAACTCTTTAATGGCTGAGAATATAATTGGTATAATTTCTTTCCCTTTTATGATGCTTGGTTGAAACTCCAATTCAAGGGGTGTGATTATGGAGTTGGGTGTTAACTAATTTTAGTGTGTCTAGTGTCTTACCCTTTTTTTGAGCTGTTTATTCATGAAATTGAGCTATTTAGCAAGTTTCTATTTATGGGCTAAGGTTTTAGACTTGTTCCTAGCTTAGATGTTTGGTTGATGTTTGAAAAAGATTAATTGGAGTGGGTAAATAGCTTTAATACTTGCAAATTATATTTGATTGTTGTAGTTTACTCGGAAGAAAAATTGTAGTTCCATTTCTAATTGCCAAATCTGCTCGAAAGAGAGGTTTTAGTAAGGTATTTGGTTGATTTGTATTTTCACATGGATGAGACTGAAAGGAGATTTCATGATATGATACACTGAGATCGAAAGAAGGTTTGTGTCATTGACGATTACCCATCCTATCCATGGTTTTTTAACATTATTAAACAAGCATTTGTACCCTTATTTGATGTTGAGACCAATTCCCACACCCATAGATAATCTTTTACCTGTTTAAATCCCCGTTATAAGTTGAATTGTGATAATTGATTCCAAAACCCTGATACTAAAATTGGTGGAATCATCCACCCTTTTGCCCTAATTGCTACATTGAGTTGGTTAACATCTTAATTTCCTAGTTGAATTCTTCGATTTATATTACTCCTCACGAGATTCGTCCCCGACTCTTTTGTTGGGTATTTATATTGCTAGCGACCACTTACTCATCTAATTATTTTTGTGAGTTATTTGAGTGTTATCACAAATGGTGACCAAAATGAAGTAGAAATCAAGTTTAGTGCCCAAATCATTAAAACCCATGTTTGAGAGAAACTTTCCAAATATTTAAATTCAAAAACAAGGATTTAATGCCAAAATCTTGAAATAATACTTGGGTAATGAATGATTAAGGTTAAAATCACTTACCCAAATAATTAATCTTGAAAAACCACTTTTAAATAGTCCACACCGAGCTCCCAAGGTTCAAAAATTGAAAATGGGGAAGAAACCCCAATTTTCGGGAATAAAATCTGCTTAGGTCAAATACTCTACACGATTGCAACCCATCTCACGCGATCGCAACCCATCCCATGTGATAGCGAAGAGGAACAAAAGAGTCAAATCATTATTGAATTTTATGATTGCGACTTAGATCACACGATCACAACAGTCAGGAAAATAACACCTACATCATCACGAGGAAGGATCAAGTGATCTCAAAGAAGAGTTTATCAAGCACCAAATAAAAGTAGCAATACAAGATCATCAAGACACACAAATTCTTCGAAAGTGTAACGCCTCAAATCCTATGAAGACGGACAGGCACCCGATGCCCTCAAGGCCCGAGAGAATCAACATGCAACCTGTGCTTACAATGCTTATAACTATGACACTCTTGTGACAATTTCACATAGGATGCAGTGATACGAACCAACATAAGTATATCCAAAACATATATACAAGACTTGACCGTTGAGGCCACAACTTGTTAAGACGCAATTAAACCATAGAGTAGGTCGAGACAGACCCCTCCTTACTCTTAACTACGATACATGACCAAAATGAGATACCAAGGACTCAGTAAAGCTCTGAATCAATCTGGAGCTCACCAAAAGTAGTTGAGTGTTGTGTGCTCCTTCAGAGGAGGTCTACTAGATGAAGTACCAGTGCCTGCAACATGAAATACAACGTCCCCAACGAGAGACGTCAGTACGAGAAAATGTACTGAATATGTAAGGCAATAACATATATAAAATAAGAGTTCGAATGAAACCAAGTATCAATATATGTGTGCATAAATCAGAACAGAAGACCACCTTTGTTAACTCTTGTGGGATCATGTATGTTACATTCTTGTCTTTACCTTTCTGTGTGATATGATCTTTATAAGGCATGTGATACGAATGACCAGCTGATCAGTGTGGTAGAAGAGGATGACCCATGCTAGGCATTTTAACCGTGGGATACGGTAATCATAATTACACAAATTGCGATCGGCCTATGCTAGGCTTTCTCCCCTGAGATGCCACCCTTTTATACCAATTGGGATCGGCCCATGCTAGGCTTTCACACCTGAGCTGCCACCTTAATTATACAGATTGCCTTACTTAGATTCTTTAATCTTTGAGATTGTTGTATTGGTGGTCATAATCATTTTTGATATTTGGAACTACAGACCAGTAGTAGAAGACATGAAAATAATACTTCAAGGCAGTAACAATGACATTAGGAGCTATGTAACATCAATGCATTACTTGTGAGCTTAAATGACACGATTGACTTCAACTGACTAAGAAGAGGATTCACCAAACTTGCTTTTGCAAATACCATTTCTATACCAGCACATAGGAGGATAATTACACAAGTATAAAGTAGTGAACATATAATGAAGTAATTCTATACACTAAGGAGAGGGGGAAATATTGTCAGCTATTTGGAGATCGTACGCTGCCACTATGTTTCCTTTACTAGGAATAGAACTTAGGAAATTCCCTTATTGATATTGATTGCAAGTATCAGATTTCATGCCGAAGAATATTGAATTGAATAGCCTTACATACCTTATCCTCTGACCAATACAACTATCACGATTTATCCTCCCCTTTCAAGTTTCAATCTATAATACAAGTCATGATAAACTTAGATTAGCAGCTATCACACCGTGAGACAAATAAAACAGTAGCTAACTTTGACAGATAATGAGCCCATACAGCCCTTAAAACAATGTATATCACAACACCCTCCTTCTCTACCTAATACATACATTATATATCCTTTGCCAAGATTACCCAAACTGCACCAACAACAATACACATAAAACATCCTCAAATATTCTTTATCATACAACCAATTATTGAACTCACCACCCCGTTGAGTTCTTTGTGACAATACACCATACTTCCTCACCCAAACTCAATCATAAGGAGGAAGAAAATGGAGCGGTCACCATACCTCAATTTCTGCAACTTCTCCTTATAGCTTGAATTCCTCTAGAACTTCAACTTCCCTTCACACTTAAACCAAAGAAGAAGAGAAAAGTATCTTAATAATTAAAGAAAGTGAGTAGTAGCTTGTGGGAACTTCTGCCTTGTACTTATAATTAAGCATGAATAACATGTTTTCCTAATCATGCATGGGAGAATTAAGCTAAATCCATAAGTATTTTCACTTACCTTGTCTTGCATAGATGAGGGTTTCTTCAAGAACCCTAGAAGAACTTTAAGGCTGCTGTTTTAATCCTTAAGAGAAAAGAGAGAGAGAGAGAGAGAGCTGGAGTTAGTCCTCAATATTGTGTGTTAAACTGAGTGAGAATAGCAACCAATGTATCTTATATTGAGCTTTCTTCACCTTTAAGAATATCCTCTAGAAATCTTCATTTGCAGCCACTAATTGGTCAAGTAGGTGATGCCCCTACTTATGTACATCAAGCAGCTCAAAAGGTCAAACTAGGTGATGCACCTACTTGCTTTCACTTGGGCTTAGATATTGGGCCTTGACAGATTTGGCTGCTGGGCTTAAATTTCAATTTCTTTTTATTTAACTTAGTTTGGGCCTCAAGCGAGTCCATTAGCATAGGCCCAAATCTGATCAATAAACCTTGGCCTTTTAAACTAGATTCATATAGCTCAAGTAGGTGATGCATCTACTTGGTCCTTTGGACTGGTCAATAAGTCAAAGTAGGTGATACACGTACTTGTCACCTACTAGCTTAGTTAAGTCAAGCAAGCAACTCACTTATTTTCATCCATTTTCTAAATATTAATCCCTTTTTCTTTAACTTAGCACTTAACTTTCAACTTTAAGCTCAATTACCACCTTTATTGTCTCTTTAAATACTCCTATTGGAGTTAACTTACAGTACACATGCTGAAATGTGCAAGGCATCACATCACCTTTCTAGTTAGTTTAAACCAACACTAATCATATAATAATCATGGTCTCTCACCTATACTATAAGGTTATGTTAAGTATCACAAGAATAGAACAAGCATATGCATAATACGAGCTGTTACATTCTTCCCCCCTTAAAACATTTGTCCTCGAATGTTAGCATGGTTATCCAACCCAAACATGTTCAACCCTAAGGTAGTACATCTAATAATCACATAATACATATAGACTTATACTTACTTGTCAATGCCTCAACTACGCATCTTCATCCTTCTCATCGATCTGAAAAAGTTGAGGATACTTCAATTTCATTGCTTCTTTAGCTTCCCATGTAACTTCTTCTACTTGTTGGTTGCTCCATAATACTTTTACAGAAGCTACTTCTTTATTTCTTAACTTCCTAACTTGTCGATCCAGAATAGCAATGGGTACTTCTTCATTAGTGAGATCTCTCGTAACCTGTACATCTTCAGTAAGAGAAATACGAGATGGGTCACCTATGCATTTTCGAAGCATTGAGACATGAAACACCTGATGAATGGTTGAAAGCTCTTGAGGTAGCTCTAACTCATATGCAACTTGGCCAATTCTTCGGATAATCTTATATGGCCCTATATAGCGTGGACTCAACTTTCCCTTTATACCAAACCTCATTACCCCTTTCATTGATGACACCTTCAAGAACACCCAATCCCCTATAGAAAATTCTAGTCCTCTCCTTCTAACATCCGCATATGATTTATGTCGACTTTGAGCTGTTTCTAGCCGCTACTGTATCACTTTGAATTTTTCCATAGCTTGATGAACAAGATCTAGCCCAAATAAGGCAGTTTCACCTGTTTCGAACCAGCCAATTGGGGATCTACATTTTCTACCATATCAAGCTTCATAAGGTGCCATTTTAATACTTGAATGGAAGCTATTGTTGTATGCAAAATCGATCAATGGCAGATGATCATCCCAACTATATTTGAAGTCCAATATACAAGCTCGTAGCATATCCTCAAGTGTTTGAATTGTACGCTCTGCCTGACCGCCTGTTTGGGGGTGAAAGGCTGTACTTAAATTTACTTGTGTGCCCAAACTCTTCTGAAATGACTTCCAAAATTTTGCAGTGAATTGAGCTCCCCTATCAGATATAATAGAGATTAGCACTCCCTGTAGGCAAACTATCTCTTTAATATACAACCTCGCATATTCTTCAACTGTATAAGTAGTCTTGACCGGCAAGAAGTGCGCTGATTTGGTCAATCTATTAACAATTACCCATTTAGAATCAAACTTCCGAAATGAACGAGGCAAACCAGTGAAAAAATCCATGTTGATCACGTCCCACTTCCAAATTGGAAGTTCTATACACTGCATATATCCTTCGGGCTTTTGGTGCTCTACTTTTACTGGTTGACAATTTGGACATTGAGCCACGAATTCCGCAATGTTCTTCTTCATGTCCCCCCACCAATACATCTCTTTCAAGTCATGATACATTTTAGTTGACCCCGGATGGACAGAATATCTCGAATGATGTGCTTCCATCATAATCTTGTTTCTTAATTCATCTACATTAGGTACACACAATCTGTTTTGACATCGAAGTACTCCCTCTTGCGTAAGCTCAAATGCCTTTGTCATACCCTACTGTACATTCTCCTTAAGCTTTAATAGAATAGGATTAGCATACTGCTTCTCTTTCACTTCCACTACTAATGAGGATTCTGCTGCATTTTGCAAAATAACCCTTTCGTCTGGAGATTCAAGAAGGCGAACCCCCAAGCTAGCTAGTTGACATTGATCCAAGTTATTCCTTGTCTTTCCACAGACTGCCCATAAGTGCTTGCCATTATTTTATGACTTAACACATTAGTTACTACATTTGCTTTCCCGGGATGATACAAGATATCAATATCATAATCTTTTAATAGCTCTAGCCATCTTCACTGCCTCAGAGTTAGGTCCTTTTGCTTAAAGATATATTGCAAACTCTTGTGATCAGTGTATATGTCAACATGAACTCCATACAAGTAGTGGCGCCATATCTTCAAAGCAAACACAACTGATGCTAGCTCTAGATCATGGGTTGGATAATTTTTCTCATGTGGCTGTAGTTGCCTTGAGCCATAAGCTATTACTTTACCATGCTGCATCAATACACATCCTAGGCCCACTCCCGAAGCATCATAATACACTGCATACCCTTCTGTTCCTTCTGGAAGTACCAATACAGGTGTAGAAGTTAATTTATTCCTCAGCTCTTGGAAGCTTCTTTCACATTCATCACTCCACTGAAACTTGGTTTCTTTGTGTGTTAGCTTTGTTAAGGGTGCAACAATGGAAGAGAATCCTTTAACGAACCTTTTGTAATAACCTGCCAATCCAAGAAAACTACGGATCTCCGTAGGCGTTGTAGGTCTTGGCCAATTTTTCACGGCTTCTATCTTCTGGTTATCAACCCTTATTCCTTCATCGGATACAATATGACCTAAGAATGCCACAAATTTCAACCAGAACTCACATTTAGAGAACGCATACAGCTTATGATCACGAAGAATTTGTAAAACCTGCCACACGTGATTAGCATGGTCATCTTCCGATCTTGAATACAGCAAAATGCCATCTATGAATACTATCACGAACACATCTAGAAATGACTTGAATACCCTATTCATTAAATCCATAAAAGCTGCTGGTGCATTTGTTAGCTCGAATGACATGACTAAAAACTCAAAATGACCATACCGTGTCCGAAAAGCTATCTTGGGAATATCTTTGTCTTTGACCCTTACTTGGTGATACCCCGACCTCAAGTTGATCTTTGAAAAACACTTAGCACCTTGTAACTTATCAAACAAATCATCAATTCTAGGATGGGGATATTTGTTTTTAATCGTTACCTTATTCAATTGCCGGTAGTCGATACACATTGTTAACGAGCCATCCTTTTTGTGTACAAATAAAACTGGTGCTCCCCATGGGGACCTACTTGGCCTTATGAATCCTTTTTCTAATAAGTCTTTTAATTGCTTCTTCAACTCCTGTAATTCTGCCGGGGCCATTCTATATGGAGGGATGGATATAAGTTGAATATTTGGAATCACATCAATACCAAACTCTTCTTCTCGTTCTGGAGGCAAACCCGGAAGATCTTCAGGAAATACATTGGGAAATTCATTTACCACTGGAATGGATTGAAGAGTTGGTGGCTCCGCATCTATATTTTTCACTCTCACTATATGACATATGTATCCTTTAGACATCATCTTTTTTGCCTTAAGATAAGAAATCAATTTACTTCTTGGTGTCCCAATATTACCTTTCCATTCAAGGATGGCCTCTTTTGGAAAATGGAAATGCACCATCTTAGTTCGGCAATCTACCATGGCATAACAAGAAGCTAACCAATCCATACCTATTAGAACATCAAAATCCACCATTTCTAGCTCAACAAGGTTAGCCAATGTATCACGATCACAAACAGTTACCATGCAATTACGATAAACCCTTCTAGCTATAATAGACTCACCAATTGGTGTAGACACTTCAAATGGCTTCATTAATAATTCTGGTGTTCTTTTGAACTTTTCAGCACTCAATGGAGTAACATATGATAGTGTAGACCCTGGATCCATTAATACATATACAATATGTGAAAATATGGACAATGTACCTATAACCACATCCGGCAAGGCTTCTAAATTTTGTCGATCCCCGAGAGCATATGTGCGATTCTGAACTCCATTAGAACTAGCTGCTCCCCTAGCTCCTCTACCACGACCAATAGGCATATGTCCCCTACCTAAAGAAGGTGCTGATGATGAGGATGCAACAACTTATCTAGTAGGTTATGCCACACCACCCATACCACTATGAGGGCAATTTCTCATCATATGACCCTGTGTACCACACCAAAAACAAACATTTGTCCCAAACCGACATGCACCTAAATGATTTCTTCCACATTGTTTACAAGACTGTCGAGGAGGGTTTGATTGACTCATACTTCCCTGCTCTTGGTATCCCTCTATTCATGAACCTTGGCTTTCACCTCTTTGCCCAAACTGATTGCCCCTAGACTCTTGAAACCCAGGTGGGGCACTAGCTGCAGAGTAGGAAGATGATGGCCTAGGTGGTCTGTTAAAGAACCGAGGCCTAAACTCACCTTGGGATGGTGTAAACTGCCCCATGGATCTGGCCCTCTTAGAATGTCCTGTTTCCGACTCTTGTGTCCTTCTTTGCCTTTGATCCTCCAACTTTTGCGCAAAAGCTTGCAACCTTGCTATATCCATATCTTTATTCAACGAAGCAATGGTACAGTCTCTAACCATATATGAATCTAATCTATCCATATATCGATGAACTCTATCCTCCATAGTAGCTACTACATTAGGAGCATACCTAGACAAGGAATTAAATTTGAGACTGTACTCTTTCACGCTTATACTTCCTTGGTGGAGATTTAAGAACTGATCTGCACGGGCCTCTCGGATCTCCAATGGAAGGTAATGATCAAGGAATACCCTTTTGAACTCTTTCCATGTAGCTGAAGGTGAATCTGTTACCCTAGATTGCTTTCAAGCTTCATACCACAATATAGCCACGCCCTTTAATCTATATGCTGCTAACTCGAGCGCTTCTTTATCACTTAAATGCATAGCATCGAAAGTGCGTTGGATTTGATCTATAAAGTCTTGTGGATCTTCATTAGGATCTGACCCGGTGAATGAAGGAGGGTCCAAATTAAGGAAATCATGTATCCGCGTGCCAGCTGCTCTATCTACACCACTAGTACCTCCAACTAGACCTTTTTGCCTTTGACCATGGCCAGCAACTATACGAGTCAATAATTGGAATGCATTTCTCAAATCTTGCTCGGTAGCATTAATAGGGGTTTTTTGAGGTGCAACTTCCCTCCTTAGATCTTCTGGAGATGGAGGGGTCAGGGAAGTCTGTGATAGAGACTCATCTTGAGCCTCACTTTGAACAGCTTGATTAGGTGGTGGTTGGCTGGTCCCTTCTTCGGCAGCCACATTTACTCACTTACCTGTACTTTTACTCCTTCTTGTAACTGGCATCTTTGCTATAATAAAGCAATTCAGAAGTTAGATACGATTCACCTACAACATTGGTTCTATCGCACGATCTAAGAAGTGAAAGAAAAGAGACAACTCCTACATGTCTCGTAGACTCCTGTTTATAAATGTGGTGCACAACATATCCATAAGGAAGACTCTACACAGACACGACTTTGTAGACTCCCTAGGATGGCCTGCTTTGATACCACTTTTGTCACGCCTCAAATCCCATGAAGACGGACAGGCACCCGATGGCCTTAAGGCCCTAGAGAACCAACATGCAACCTGTGCTTTCTATGGTTCAAGTTCACATAGGATGCAACAATACGAACCAACATAAGTAGATCAAAAACATATATATCAAGACTTGATCGTTGAGGCCACTACTTGTTAATACGCAATTGAACCATATACATAAGTCTACAAAGCCTCTAAAAGATAGAAAACCTTAGAGTAGGTCGGGACAGACCCCGCCTTACTCTTAACTACGATACAATACCAAAATGAGATACCAAGGACTCAGTAAAATTCCGAATCAATCTGGAGCTCACCAAAAGTAGCTGAGTGTCGTGTGCTCCTACAGAGGAGGTCTACTAGCTGAAGTACCTGTGCCTGCAGCATGAAATACAGCATCCCCCGCGAGGGATGTTAGTATGAGAAAATGTACTGAATATGTAAGGCAATAACATATATAAAATAAGAGATCGAATGAAACCAAGTATCAATATATGTGTGCATAAATCAGAACAGAAGACCACCTTTGTTAACTCTTGTGGGATCATGTATGTTACATTCTTGTCTTTACTTTTCCGTGTGATATGATCTTTATAAGGCATGTGATACGAATGACCAACTGATCAGTGGTAGAAGAGGATGACCCATGCTAAGCGTTTTAACCCCTGAGATACGGTCCTTTTAATTACACAAATTGCGATCGGCCCATGCTAGGTTTTCACCCCTGAGCTGCCACCCTTCTATACCAATTGGAATCGGCCCGTGCTAGGCTTTCACCCCTGAGCTGCGACCCTTAATTATTCAGATTGCTTTACTTAGATTCTTTAATCTCTGAGATTGTTTTTTTGGTGGTCATAATCATTTTTGATATTTGGAACTACAGACCAGTAGTAGAAGACATGAAAATAATACTTCAAGGCAGTAACAATGACATAAGGAGCTATTTAACATCAATGCATTACTTGTGAGCTTAAATGACACGATTAACTTCAACTAACTAAGAGGAGAATTCACCAAACTTTCTTTTGCAAATACCATTTCTATACTAGCACATTGGAGGATAATTACACAAGTATAGAGTAGTAAACATATAATGAAGTAATTTTATACATTAAGGAGAGGGGGAGATATTGTCAGCTATTTGGAGATCGTACGCTGCCACTATGTTTTCTTTACTAGGAATAGACTTAGGAAATTCCCTTATTGATATTGATTGCAAGTATTAGATTTCATGCCGAAGAATATTGAATCGAATAGCCTTACATACCTTATCCTCTGACCAATACAACTATCACGATTCAGCCTCCCCTTTTAAGTTTTAATCTACAATATAAGTCATGATAAACTTAAATTAGCAGCTATCACACCGTGAGCCTCGTAAAACAGTAGCTAACTTTGACAGATAATGAGCCCATACAACCCTTAAAATAATGTGTATCACCACACCCTCCTTCTCTGCCCAATACATACATTATATATCCTTTTCCAAGATTACCCAAACTGCACCAACAACAATACACATAAATCAGCCTCAAATATTCTTTATGATACAACCAATTATTGAACTCGTCACCCCCTTGAGTTCTTTATGACAACACACCCATAATTCCTCACTCAAACTCATTCATAAGGAGGAAGAAAATGAAGCAGTCACCTTACCTCAATTTCTGCAACTTCTCGTTATAACTTGAATTCGTCTAGAACGTCAACTTCCCTTCACACTTAAACCAAAGAAGAAGAGAAAAGTATCTTAATAATTAAGGAAAGTGAGCAGTAGCTTGTGTGAACTTCTGCCTTGTACTTATAATTAAGCATGAATAACATGTTTTCCTAATCATCTATGGGAGAATTAAGCTAAATCCATAAGTGTTTTCACTTACCTAGTCTAGCAGAGATGAGGGTTTCTTCAAGAACCCTAGAAGAACTTTAAGGCTGCTGTTTTAATCCTTAAGAGAAAAGAGAGAGAGAGAGAGAGAGAGCTGGAGTTAATCCTCAATATTGTGTGTTAAAATGAGTGAGAATAACATCCAATATATCTTATATTGAGCTTTTCTCACCTTTAAGAATATCCTTTAGAAATCTTCATTTCCAGCCACTAATTGGTCAAGTAGGTGATGCACCTACTTATGTACATCAAGCAACTTAAAAGGTCAAACTAGGTAATGCACCTACTTGCTTTCACTTGGGCTTAAATATTGGGCCTTGACAGATTTGGCTGTTGGGCTTAAATTTCATTTTCCTTTTATTTAACTTAGTTTGGACCTCATGTGAGTCCATTAGCATAGGCCCAAATCTGATCAATAAACCATGGCCTTTTAAACTAGATCCATATAGCTCAAGTAGGTGATGCACCTACTTGGTCCTTTGGACTGGTCAATAAGTCAAAGTAGGTGATGCACCTACTTGTCACCTACTAGCTTAGTTAAGTCAAGCAAGCAACTCACTTATTTTATTCCATTTTCTAAAATTAATCCCTTTTGCTTTAACTTAGCCCATAACTTTCAACTTTAAGCTTAATTACCACCTTTACTGTCTCTTTAAATACTCCCGTTGGAGTTAACTTGTGGTACACATGCTGAAACATGCAAGGCTTCTCATCACCTTCCGAGGTAGTTTAAGCCAACACTAATCATATAAGAATGGTCCCTCACCTATACTATAAGGCTATGCCAAGTATCACAAGAATATAACAAGCATATGCGTAATACGGGCTGTTACAGAAAGGACCCTCATAATTTGTTCAAAATCTCGTGCACACAAACCATCTATGCTATCCTAATAAATTTGACAAAGAATCAATGGAACCTTCGAAGTATGGATTTGGAATCTCCTTGAACCTACACCCGTGAAAGTCACAAGTAACTAACTTTCACCAAAAAACACTAAAATGCCCTCGAAACTTCTAAAAATTGAACCAAGACCTTATCTTGGCCTAAAATTACCTCTTTAATCAAACAGAATCGACGGAAAACCAATTTGCGTGTCCGAACTCTGAATGTTGACTAAGGTCGACTCTTGGCCTAAGTTATATTAAGAAACCAACTCATGGGCTCAAATCCACATAAGAATTTGAAATATAAAAAGATAACACCCCTAGACCAAATTCCACATTCCGAAGCTGATGAAATTCTATTTTGGAGCTCATAGCTCTGGATGATGACTAAAGTCACTTAACTCAACTTAAGAGTCTCCAAAACTCTAAAACTTCCAACAATCACAACCTTTTGATGCTTGTACGAAATTGACCTCATAAACTGATCAAACTTGACTCAGAACAACTATCAGAAGGGACAAAACTATAACTTTTTAAGAATTTCCAAAAATGAGTCTCAAGTTATTACAAAGATGACTCTCATTTCCTCTAATCATCCTCCTATGCCAAGGTAAGGCTAATCCAAGTAATTGTAAGTATTTTAACATACATGAATGAAATCTTAATTTGATGTAATACTCTATTTACATATGGATCCCTACATCGTTACATTCCATTTAGGATTAGAAATACGTGTAATCGGAACTATCAAGAAAATCACTCTTAAAGGGTTAAGAGTAGTACAATTTTACATATGAGAACTATTCCGCATATAATTGTGTCCCATTTTTTAGGGATGTTGTGTTTCACGATGCATGTTCTAAAATTCAAGACGACTGACTATATACTAAGTTTAGCACATTCAACTTTTGGTTTGCCCCACTTACACTTTTGGAATAGTCTTTATTTATTTAGCTTGTTTATCTCATGGGATTGTGTAGTACTCTCAAGACACATGCATGAGTACGTAGTCACAAGTAATAAGTGGTTATTAGACAATCTAGTTTATATCCCATAGGGATTTAATTTCTAACAAACAACTGATGCCACTAATATCATCACGACAATAAGTGGTATTTAATTCAAGTGAGTTGGTTGTTATTTTTCAATCTACTAATTATACCTAGTAATTAAAGTAAGTAAGAATGATCATTGGAGTTGCTCACATAGTTGTTAAAGCCTAGGGCTATGTCTCTTGCGTAATTCCATCATATTTATTTACTACTATTAAGCATGATTAAGATATATATCGACTTGCTGAGTCACGGGGTTGATAATATGGCCATGATCTCTCTATCCTCTAACCATATACCTAAATTTGCCTCACATCTACATCATTTAGCGATGATGTGGAAAAATCTCTTAATTCATTTATATACCATCTTTTTCAATAGAGCAAACTTGACACATATATGTCGTATAAGCTAATACTTCTGCAGATAAATCCTACTTCCCTTAACCTATATTTTTGTAATGACTCTCAGGGTCATTCCTTATAGCTTTTGTATGGTGTTTGGTTGGGTGGAATGCTCCTCGAGGTGTTCAATTAAGTTTGGTGCAAGTTTTGAGTTTTGGAAGCTTAATGCTTGAAAGAGTTGGCTTCAGTCAACATCCAAAGATTCTAATGTTGGATCGGAATTCTGCCGGTTCCATCTTATTCGGAAGGCTCATTTTGTTATAGTGTGACGATCAGTTTGGATTTTGAGGCTTCCGTTTGGGGTTAGTGCAATTATGCATTTTAGTTTTGGAGTTTAGCCAAGAGTTTGACTTGGATAAACTTTCTAGGTAAAGGTGCTTGGAATGAAATTCCATCAACACGGTTAGGTCCAAAACACTGAGTTTGGTGTAGACATACCTTTGGTTTGGTTCTCGAGGGTGTCGGGGGTGAGCTTTTAGCTTTTTGTGGTTTTTCTTTGTTAAAGTGTTGACTTTGGTAAGAATTTTGAGGAAATAACCCCGGATGACTATTTCGTTGACTCCATTGAGTTCATAATGTCATTTCTAAGTGGTTTGCATCATTTGGATTCCGAATGAATTCTTAGGACTTGTTTGAAGTTTTCGGATACTTAGAATTTTTTTTTTCTTAAAAATCTAGTGTCTGGTGCAACGTCTTACGAAAACTCTTTGATCGCTTAAGTGACTAGTCCTTGGCTATTGCGATGGCCGCTTAATCAACCGAGGGTCCACTTAAGTGAAGGGCGCCTCTTTGGCGGTGGTCACTTTTGCGTAGCACATGGATGCTAAAGCAATGTTTGCTTAAGCATACTTTTGGCCGCATTTGCAAAGATCACTGGGATTAAAATCCCAATCTCTTCACTTATTTCCAAAAGAAAATTCAACTGCATGAGAGCTCGGCCTTAGGCACTTTGAAGCAAATCTTGATCATTTTCAATCATTTCAAGGTATTTCTCTTCATTTGCCTCTCTACTCTTTTTACGTCTTTATTTTCAGAATTCAAATTCGTTTCTGACCTCAAATTCCCTAATTTCTATGCTTTAAAATGTAGTAAGTTGGCCATTTGAGGTTTGAATTGAGTCCCTTTTTCGCCCTTCTTTTGGGCATGTAATCATTATTCCAGGGAGGACATCATGACAATTTCCTTTTCATAATTTTATTTCTTTGATTTGATGGTTGAATTTTTTACCCAATTTTGGTCCGAAATTTGGGTTAGTAATATAGGTATTGTTGAATCCGTATTAACTTACTCTTTGTGATCTTGATAGATTTGTAGTAATCCAAGGCTTTCTGGAAGGGAAAAGTACATGAGTTATAGTTTGTGTGTAGCTTTCGGCCTTAAGGTAGGTTATGGCTTCCTTTTCTTAGACTTGGCTTAGTTAGATTAATTATATTTGGATAGTACTGCATGATTTAGGCTGAACCCTTAGGTTGTGTTGAGATTTATTGATCCTTGGATAGTTATGGCCATATGTTTGGTTGTTTAGCTTAAGTTTAGTCGGAGAGACCTTAGATTAGGTGATCTTTGTGTGAGTAGTATCCATAGACCTTGCTTCCAGGTGGCATGAAACTTAGGATTGTATTGTGTTTGATTGGTTTGATTGAGGGTTTGGATCCTTGAGTTTTGATTTTTAGATGTTTATTAAACTCTTGGGCCTGAGGCCAGAAGCTTGGATTGGTAGGAGGTCTAGGTTAGTACTCGTGTGGTGTGATGGGTGTTCTACCTTATTCTATGTGTATGACATGACTTCATTGTGGTAATGCTTCTAAGGATTTTTTACTTGATTGATGTTTGGGCAAAAATGACTTGGTTTGTGAAAAGGAAATTAACCTTAATGATTTTGAAGTCCCTGAGAGCAGTTTTGATTTTAAAGTGGTAAAAGGCCCTTTAACTTGATTTGTAACACCTTTAAGCTAGTTTTACTCGAATGAGATTGATGTATCATTCAGGCAACGCATTGGATGAGGCTTAGGTTATAATTTATCATTTAGCTTTGCATTGTTGATAAGCTCGATGTATCATCTCGGGCGGCTCATTGATACACATATTCGAGTTATTGGTAAGCTCAACGTGTGATTTCGGGTGGCCCATGGATACATCTACCTGGGTTATTGGCTTACAGTTAAGCTTGACGTACAATTCCAGGTGGCTCAATATTTCTTTCGGGCTTAGGATCTTCCCTTTCTTTGAGTCTTATGTTGTATCATTGCACGAGTTTGCCTTTGAGTCTGTTGATTGGATGGTTTTTTGTGTAACTTGTGACTGAATCTTGATATTATTTGCTTGTTCTATATTGTATTCTTGTTATGCCTTAGCTTTCCGTTTCCCTTCTAGCATCATTGTGCTTCTTATATATAGTTTATCTTTCTAAGGTTGGTCAGCCTATGATGCTTACTAGGTGCCCCATGTTTTGGTACTCATACTGCAATTCTGCATCTTTTTATGATGCAGCTCCCAAAATCGAGCCACCCTTAGTGAGCGTTTGGATCTCCCATGGTGGTCACAAACATGGATTTATGGTGAGATCCCAGGGTTTAAAGACCTATTATTGTCCTTCTTTTGTATTGATTCTCATGTTGTATTTTGGATTATTCAGTTCTCTATAAATATATGAATTTTTTGTAGTAGCTTATGTATAGGTGACACCAGGTCCTGGGGATTGGTATCTTGTGTTAGTTTGTCTTTTGGTCACTTTTGGGCCTATTTTGTACATTCTGTATCGAACTACAAATATATATGATATGACCCTTATTTATATATACATTATCCTTGTCTTCTGCTTATCGTTATTTACGTCTTATATACATTATGTCTTATGTATCTTGTTATTTGGGGTTAGGCTTGCCCACTGGGTGGGTTGTATTGGACGCTATCATGGTCCAATTTCGGGTCGTGACAGCGTGATATAAGACCTGTATGTTCACTAGTCTCACCAGTACATGAACAAGTGTCTAGTAGAGTCTCGTGGATCAGTATGATAACATTTGTATCCAATCTTCAAGAGGTTATAGGGCATCTTTAGGAATACTTTAGTGTTTCTTGTTTCTTGTCGTGCGTTGATGGTTGTACCAATATTTAAACTCAGTTTGCGTTGCTCTTTTCTAGATGGCTAGGACTAGATCAACTACGGGCGAGCACGGACCTCCTGCATCTCCTGATGAACCTCTAGTTAGGGGAAGAGTTAAAGGTCGAGCTATTGTTCAAGATCGGGCACTACTCCAGAGACCAAGATAGAGTTTGAGTAGGTTCGACATCAGGCGAAGGGTAAGGGGCCAGCCCAATTTGCCATGCCTGTAGTTTAGGATACTTTGACCAGGATTCTCAGCTTCATAGAGAGTATGTCCCAGACAATTACTATGACTAGAACTTCAGTAAGACCACATGCTAAAGATAAGGCTTAGAGTTCAGCCCAGGAAGGGGCACAAGGTACTCAGGTCCTACATACACATCATGTTGCTACAACTCCTCGTATAGTGGTCTTTACAATTCCATATGTTGCTCCACCATTGGATTCTAGGCCAACTATGACACTTGAGGAGCAGAAGATGCTGGGGCGGTTTATCAAATTGGGTCCTTCTACATTAATTTGTGCTGCGAGCGAGGATACTGGGTGAGGTTGCATAACCTCAGGTTAGTGGAGTTTGATGAATGACAAATTTGCACTCATTTAGAGTATTTTTCATATGATTTTGTGGAACTCAAAGTAGAGAAATAGGATAATTATACTTTTAATTGTGTTATTTCAATCGTTTTGATGTTGGGAGAGAAAATGCTGATCAAAAGTGGAATCGAAGCAAAAACCTAGCAGAAAACAAGCCCAAGTATTGCACCTGTGGAATACTGGTCGCTTAAGGGAACCAGTTAATGGATTCAGCAGCTCGGTTAAAGCGAGAACGCAAGGTTTGCTTCTGCGAGCTGGGCCAAAAGGGCGGAGGTCGCTTAAGCGAACTGAAGTTCGCTTTTGCAAACCTCGTGCCGCTTTTTTGAAGCCCACTTTTTCAGACAGGGGTAGTGATATGTCCATACATTGACCTCAATTATGAAGTATAAAAAAATTAAGTCAATTATAGAACTCAAGCGGAGTTGAGGTCGATCCCGCAGGGAATTTGCATAAGATGTAAACTTATTGACGCTTATATTTAATTGTTGTTAATGATTTCGAAAGAATTGAATTGTGAAAAGTAAATATTAGGTTTTTTGGAATTTATGTAACCAATTTCTATTAAACTCAAATGTTAACTGTAGCAAACAATAGTTTCAAGATGTAATAGTTGATTTAGCGAGACTAAGATTGTGTACCTGATGACCTTTAACTCACAACTCAAATTCTATACAAATAATGATTTACTGTCAACCTTATTTATTCATATCAAGTTAGGTACATCTAAACACTTTTCAGCCCTATTAGATGACTTTCACTCTTCTCCTCTCAGTCTTAGAGTGTTTTGAATCTTACCCTTGCATACTTGTTAAGAAAATTATCATCTCTCGAGCTCGAATCTTTAAAACAGGTTAATAAAATTCCTTTGTAGATTTTCCTAATGTAACACCCCGTATCGGAAAAAGGGAAAAGAATCAAATTTTGGGAAATTGAAGGTGCTAGCCACTAGGGCCACCCACGGCCAGTGGATGGGACCACGGCCCATAGATGTGGTCCGTGGAATGCCCTGCCTAAGGATGGTGTTGAGCCTCAGGACCACGGCCAGACCTATGGACCGTACGCCAGACCACACTCCATGGTTCACTAGCCAAAAATCAACCTTCTGATGACCAACGACGGTCGACCAGGACGGGCCGTAGGTCAGACCACGGTCTGTCGACTGGAGTCCGTCGATGGCCAGTTGATAGTTATTCTCATGGGTAGTTGGGTCGTTTCCTAATTAATTAACTCATATACTATGTCGTTTTACCTACGTTCAGGACCCCTATATAAGTCTTTTTATCCCTAAATTTCCCAATAGAAATCATTCTCTCCAAACTCACCCAAAAAGAAGAACTCTCAAATAATTCTCTCTCTAGAACTTGAAGAAGAAGAAGAAGAAGAAGAAGAAGGATTCACCTAGGGTTTCAAGCTAAAGTCTCAATTCCTCCATTGAAGGCTAGCATTTGGATTCAAGATAGGATAGTTTTCATCCATGGATTCGTTCCATCCATGGACTCTCCAAATTCCTCTATTTCAAAAGGTAGAATTCCCAAATTTAGTTAGGGTTTTCTTCAATTGTCATAGGTTCTTTTCATTATTGATTTAAATGATTGAATTATGATCTTCTATGTATGAATGTATGAACTACTATGGTTTTATGATGTTTTCCCTTATGAACCCATGTAATCCCCGTGTTTTCAAGTTATGAATCATATGATGTGGGATTTTGATATTAAAGGAAGAATTTTATGAAATTAAGCATGTATTACTAGTTCTACATAAATTTATGATGAAATCCATATCTAACCCATGTTTTCTAAGCATTGATGACTGAAAGTGGGTTTTAAATTGTAAGAGGTAAATTATGGACTTTTGCAATTTTTTATGAAATCTATACAAATGTTTTAAGGGTGCTTTGAGAGTAAAGTACCAATGATGTTGTTGTTGTTGAAAGGATATCCTCATAATCACATACTAGCATGATGTGAAAGGTGTTCTCACATAGAAATGATTCTTAGGTTGAAAGGCTTTCTCACCTAATTGACTCAAAGAATAATACCTATCCTAATGAATTTAACTTAGATTGGTTGTCCAAGGACACCTGGATAATGAGAATAAGTAAGAAAATACTATTTCGTGGGATTTATACTTAGCATTGAGAGGATATTGATATTGAGATTGAGGCTCTCCCATTAGTAGATGCCGAGTTTCTAGAAGCAATCTCATGAGATGGAAGTTCTACCATTAATAGAGGCCGAGTTTCTAGTAGCAATCACCTTGTCCCTTAACTATGTGCCCCCATAGGATGATTAGCTAGTGGATCCACTTAATCTAGAAGTTATGGTCCTTACCTTGGCAAGTAGGACAACCCTTTTCGGTGTGGGAGACACCGGGGGGTCATGTAGATCACATGGTCTCTATGTCGGTTAAGGCTAATTCCCCACATTAATAATGAACAAAGGTTACTTCAAGAAGTATTGAATATGAGTTCAAAGGTTTCAAAGAGATGTTAGCTTACATTCACCATGGTTTTATGACTTATGTTTCTAACTCTTTTATATCATGTTTTAGCTTGGTCAATTGCATGTTATGAAATGAAAAGTCCCTTTTAGCATGTTTAAATTTTTTATGCAAGGCTATCATACTTGGTACATTATTTTGTACTGACACATACTCTTGCCTACATTTCCTCAAATGTAGGGTCCGACAGTCAGGTTTCTGAGTTTTGTGGCTAGAGGTTGACTTGAGATATTTCCCGAGCTTTGGTGAATCCTCATGCTTCGAGGATGGAGTTGTCATTGTTTAGTTCCTTTTTATGTATTTCTCTTTTGAGCATGATGTATGGGCTAGGCCCAATTTCATTCTATTGTATTAGATGGCTATGATGAGACAAGTGTTTTAGACTTTCTCTTTTCGTTTTATAAAACTATTGGACTTGGACTATTGATTTACTCTTATTGTTCTATTTCTTATGTTATGAGAGCTAAGTGTCTTTTATGGAGTCCTTCGGGGTTCTATACGCCATGTTACATCTAGGGGTTCCACGTGGGTTCTGACACCTAATCATCACTTTTCTCTCGAACAAGTGATGACTACAAGCATGTTCTAATGTGTGCGCTCATTAGAAGACATTCATTATGAATGTAGAAACAACATATGCATTTAACAATCTAAAGTTACTCATGTTTGAATCCGTCTTTATGTATTAGTCATGGTTCCCACAACCCTAGTTGTGGTGTTTAGCCGCTCATGTTCTCAATGAAACAAACAATAGATATTATTGAAAGCATAATGAAGTAGACTTACAATAATATCAAAACCAAAAGATTCTTGATTATGAGAACTAAATCAAGATCACAAAGTTTGATCCAAAATGTTCAACAAAAAATGTGTTCAAAAAGGAAATTATCATTTCTCCACGCTCAAGAGTTCAAAAGTGAACCCAAGGTCTCCAACCTCTACATCTCTTGTGTGCCAAGCTCTGTTGTTCTTTGATACTTCATCCAAGACAACCATGATCTCAGGGAATGGTTTTCTCATGAGTGATCCACCACATACTGCATCCACAACTGGTTTAGTCACAAAGTGTAATGACCTGTAAAATACCTGCTTTAAGTGCTTTTCAGTAAGGCCATGATTTCCGCATTTCTTTAGGTTTTGGATAAACCTCTACCATGTATCATGCAATGCTTACCCTAGTAGTTCCTTGTGAGCACCTATTTCATCCTTCATTTGTAGCCCTTTTGCCTCTCGAAAAAACTCTCCATGAAAGCCTCCATCAGCTCTACCCAAGTTCTGATTGAGTAGTGTGGCAACTCATTCAACCAGTGTTTTGCCTCCCCGTTAGAGACAATGGGAACAACCTCAGTCTCCTGGCATTTTGGGTAACTCCAATAATATCAACCGACTTGCAAATTGTAATGAAGTTCATCAAATGCTGATTCACATCCTCATCAGAAGTTTCTCTGAACATCCCTTTCAGATTCAACAATTGAATCATGGTTCTGGTGATGATAAATTTCACTCTAGGAGGCAATACTGGAGTACTATGGCTCTAGTAGCTCCAGCTCTATCTAGTTCCAAATCATCCTCTTCAAATGCCACCCGCGCCGGTTGTTGGACTCGACCACTTAGAGACAATGGTTGGTGATGAGGAGGGGCTATCTCTTCTACCCCTTAATTAACCTTATTCACTCTGTTTGGTTCGTTGGCATTGTTCTAGGCACCTCCAGCTAGGGCCTCAACATCTTGTCTCAGCCTCTGTCTCTGCGCTTCAAGTTCTTGTGCATTCACCATTTTCCTAATAGTTTTTCTTAACTCAGGTTTGTAAAGAATCAAAGGTGCTCCCTTACGTCTGGTGTTTGACATACACTACTTAACTCACTTGTAGATGTCACAAACAAGAAACAAGAATTAAAATTAGGAATTATAACTACAATTGAAGTAATAGCTTATAGAGTATTTATGAACCAAAATTCCTCGGTAGCGGTACCAAAATTTGAAACATCCAACTTACACCTCAATTAAGAAGTATAAACAGTTGAAGTAAATTATAAAACTCAACTAGAGTTGAGGTCGGTCCCACAGGGAATTCATAGAAGAAATAAACTTATAAACTTATTGGCGCTTATATTCAGTTGTTGTTAATATTGCCAAAAAAAATGAATTGCAAAAAGTAAATATTGGGTTTTTTGGAATTTAAGTAACCAATTTCTGTTGAACACAAATGTTAATATTAGCAAACAATAAGTTCAAGATGTAATAGTTGATTTAGCGAGACTAGGATTGTGTTCCCCATGACCTTTAACTCACAACTCAAATTCTATACAAATAACGATTTATCGTCAACCTTATATGTTCATAGCAAGTTAGGTACATCTAAACGCTTTTTAGCCCTATTAGATGACTTTCACTCTTGTCCTCTCGGTCTTAGAGTGTTTTGAATCTTACCCTTGCATACTTGTTTAGAAGATTATCCTCTCTAAAGCTCGAATCTTTAAAACAAGTTAATAGAATTTGTTTCTAGATTCTCCTAATCATCATTTTTCTCTCGAACATGTGATAAATACAGACATGTTTTAATGTGTGCACTCATTAGAAGACATTCATTATGAATTTATAAACAAGATATGCAGTTAACAATCAAAAGATACTCATGTTTGAATCCATCATTATGTTTTAGTCATGCTTCCCACAACCCTAGTTGTGGTGTTTAGCCGCTCATGTTCGTAATGGCACAAATAATAGAGATTATTGAAGCATAATTGAGTAGACTTACAATAATATCAAAACTAAAAGCTTCTTGACTGTCTGAACTAAATCAAGATCACAAAGTTTGATGTTAGACCAGAAATGTGTTCAAAAAGGAAACCATCATTTTTCCATGCTCAAGATGTCTCAGATTTTTGATAATAATTCAAAAATAAACCCTAAGGAATTAAAATATTCTTAAAAAAAAGTCCTACACCAAAAGGGAGACAGGTAGTCGACTCAACTCACGAAAAGGGTAACAATCTGTGAAGTTGTTCACAACATATCAAAACCCTTCGTAAACCCACACTTAGACAAAAGGTTGTCAATCTTCAAGTGCATGAGCCACTATAAATCTGGAATAATGCACCACAACCCATCTAGGGCCTCTTGACTCTAGACTTCAACTTTATTTCTTCCAATTCACTTTCAAGACCATCTTCACTCCTATTTATAGCCCTACAACCCGTCTGGCCTCTCATTTGGTCTGCATCTCTTCATTTTCACTCATTCTTTCTATCACTTATTTCAAAGTATTTAACTTGCACAATATCAAAAGAACCATCATGTCCACATAAACATGCTTGACTTCTTTAAATAATCCTTTGTTTTGGGCGTCAAATGTGCTATGAGTTCACGACACATCAGGCAGAATAGGAAATTCTCTACCTTTGGACCCATAATTCAAAAAAATAGGGTGAGAGTTTGGAATTATGGATAATCCAAGGATTGTGTTAGGGAGAGAGCATTGTATATAGGAAAACATATTCTAGAAGTAAATCTCTTAGTGTTCTTGACTTAGGGTTATGATATTGAAGGCAAGTTGCCTCGCATTTCATTTGTGGATTCGAAGTTTGTATTCTATTTTAGTAATATTTTTTACCTTAATTCATTTTCTTGTTCTTAATTGCTAGAAATGTGGGTGTAATTCTTGTGTTAAATTGGGGCTTTTGTGCTAGAAATAGACAAAACTATTTGGGTGTTTGATTAATTGCTCTAATGCTTTTGTAGTTTCTTGTTTCCATGCTTGATTTCATAACGTAAGTTCAATATAGTTTTCATTTTTACATTTATAGGTTGAGAGTTCACACTCAATCTTAGCTTTCTATCTCTGATTGATGCTAGAAAGAGTTTGATTGGAGTGGAGAATTAGACTGATAATCAAATTTTGACTTTGAATCTTGAATTTGAGATTAGAAGATTAAAGTTTAGGGTTTCTTTGTTGGGTGGAAGGCTTCCTCTAAAGTGAGGTCTAAGTTAAGATTGTGGGTTGTTTCGTATTTGTGTGATTGAGACTGAAATGAAATATTTGAGTAAAACACTTTGAGATCGAAAGATAATTAGCGTAATTGATGATGACCTAGCCTACTTATGAATTATTGATCTTGGAGTGAATTGAAATGGATCGTTGAGTGTTGATTGAATATCAAGTTTTCCCAATTCCCATACATCCCTTCTTGATATCGTCTTTGCCCCCATTCTAAGTGTAGTTATAAAAAATTCCTTCTATGTGATATTTGTGTAACTTGTATGTCTAGGTTCAAACTAATATGTAGTTATATTTTATATTTTCAATTGTCGTTATGTTGTTCATTGTGGGATTCGACCCCGACTCTTAGTTGGTTATTTTTATTGATGATGACCACTCAGTCTTTTAATTAGTTTTGGAGGGTGATTTGAGTGTTATAAAAAATGGCGCCACTGCCATGGAACAATAAGGCTTATTGAATTGATTTAGGATTTCTAGTTTACTTGTTTCTATCAAGATTATGAATAATTGTTTGTATTTTCTTTTGTTTTGTTTCTATGGATTTTTTTAATCATTGCATCTTTGGGGATAGGTTGCCCTCTATCGACCCATGTTATTGGGGTCGTGCTTTCCAAGCTCATTTGGGGTGAGAAAGTCCTATACCTATCCTTTGATGTGATTGAAAGTCTTATAGAATTGTTACTAGCTCGAAGGTATGACTGTTCTACTTTGGGATGAGGCTTAATACTCTTAGGGCTAAGATGAGATCAACCATGAGAATGGAAAATCCTTATTATCTAATGGCCCAAAAGAGCGAAGAAGATTCTCACGACTTGCACCTTACTTGGTGTGTTGAGACGAGCCAATTCATGTTCGAAGTTGAATGGTTTGAACTCGATCTAAGTGAAGAGGTGAAGGTGGATATGGAAGATATCTTGAGCTTGTGCATCCAACCCAAGACAATAACAATCCAAGAATCCAAAATAAGTAGCATGATACTAGAGTTGCAAGAAAAAGAAAAAAAAGATCATATTTAGCAACTCTAGTTCATGTGAAGATGAGAGTGTCACTCACTTGAAGGCCAAGAATTATGAAGTTCGATGCTCACGTGTCCTAGTGAGTCTTTCACTCTTGCCCAACAATCCAAATTGAAAGCATGATGAGAAGTTGGGTAAGAAATTCAAGTCTTCAAAGTGGGGGGATCGGGTGAAAGGCTTGATGCTCTTTTGCACTCCCCATGCTCTTTGGATTAAAATTGATCTCATGTTGGGTTACGGTTCATTGCCTCGAAGTGGAAACACAAAGGGTGATGTACCACCGTCGTGCTGTGACATTAAACTGTGTGCTTGATGGGAGGCACCCCATTGGCATCTATATTAGTTTAATTATAAGTTTTCACTTTTTAAATTACGTTTAATTTGTGTTTTTGACTAATCCACATGATTTTAAAGTTAATTTGAACAGGTTTGGAGGCATGAATCTTGAAGAAAATGAAGTTCGAGGCTAAAACATTGGAAAATGACTTGGAAGGAATTTTGGGCACCCAGGTTAGCCCAATGAGACTGGGAAAATTGCCCATTAGACCTCCGAGCTCACCCAATCATACAATGAGTGGCTTAACAAAAATTCTTTAGGAGCCGCAAAAGCGAACATGAGTTCGCTTAAGCGAAGTCCGCAAAAGTGGCTCCCTCTCGCAAAAGCGATCATTGCTTAAGCGGAGAGGAATTCGATTAAGCAAACCCCGACCTTTCAATAGTAGTCTCAAAAATGACCAAATGTCGCTTAAGTGAAGGTAATGTATTTCAAAAGGCATTTTGGGGAACCGAACAGACAAAACTTAAAAATAAAAAAGGTCCAACACCTTGATCTCCCTCTTCACTTGTTCCAAAATGATTCTGACCTCTAGTTCTTCATTGTGCTATCAGAATCTAGTATGGTACTTTCACTCTTACTCTCTTGAAGTGGTAATAATCATTGTTATTTTTGATTACTTTGTTGAAAGTTGGGGGTAGTCGGCGGGTAGTAACTTCTCTAACTTTGAGGTTTAAAATTGTGATTATGTTAGCCAAATTCATTGTCTAAATTGTTAAATGCATGTGCATGGGATGATTAGAAGTATTTGCGGAAGTTTTGATTATCCATTCCATGATCCAATTGTTGAAATGTCACGCCCCAAGGCTGCCCCCTTTTCGTAACACGGGACCTAGGATCACGAATGACCCCAAGATAACCCTGAGCTTGCATATCATAGCATACTAAGAAAAAATGGCATGAGAGATACTATGCGGAAGCTAGAAATCATAATTAACTGGAATGATGGGGAATAACCAATACTGTCTGAATATATAAACTATGAGTTTAATAACAATTGAAAGATTAAACTCAAAACTAAAACTGAATCTAACTATGTTTGAATAAAAACATCTAACTGACTAGAGATTCTGAGACATGCCCCCAGCTAACTCTAGAAAAACTGAAACTGAAATACTAAAAATAAAGGAAAACATGTTTTTCGTCCTCGAAGAAGCAGAGTATGCGTGAGTACTTGAAAGGTACTGAGCATGCAGGATATGATAAAACTGAACAATATATACATAACTAAAATAAAACATACTGATCAATGATATAAGATGAACATGATGAATATACTAAACATGTTGAATATGAACTAAACTGAATGCAATGACACAGTTCATAACATACTGAAACTGAATACTGAAATATACTGGTAACCTGGTCAATACACTAGAATCTGACTATGGAGCTACTATTAACTGACATAAAACCACGTGAGCTAAATGTGGAGTCCGATGTATATGCCCCATCGAGAGGACCTAATATACGTTGTTAGGGGTATAAAGGCATGACTAGCGTGATCACTAACTATGAAGCCCATAGAGGGAACTTAACCTTTGGGAGCACGTAGTTCTGGGACTATGAGGGTAACTGACACTGGTCCAACTCGGTATTAAGCCTACTCCCAATAGAATATATAAAATACAATATAACTGAAATAAACTGGATAGCTCGAGATTCTGACATGCTAACTGAAAATGCAACAATAAGTACTGATAATTAAACACTAGAAAGATGATGCATGTATATCTGTATAAACTAACCTAGTAAGTGTAATCCATGAACTAAACACAACTAGGGTCCGAAATTTCATGCAAGGATTAAGCAACATATTTACGAAAATGTAATATTCAGATTAGGATTAATCTAACAGCTAAGTCACAACAATAATCTGAAGTTCTAGAAACCCTAAGTCTAAACATAATGAAGGGACTCAAGAATCTGACTGAATTCTAAGGACCTAATGGGCAGAAAGAAACCACTACTGAAATACCACATACCTGGTGATGAATTCCACGGAGAAATCTTTCAATTTTGGGGCCGGTTACTGAGGGAAACTTGATGCATTCTTGGAGAGGGTTTGGTCGATGATTTCTCTCTTCTTTTGCTTGGTTTGATCAATTTCTTTGAGAATGAATTGGTTAGGGTAAAGTCTGAATAAGTTACTAAGCTAAAACTGACCAAACGACGTAGTTTAGGGGTTAAATGATGTAGTTTAGGTGCCCAACACATAGGGAAAAGACCAAATGGCCCCTGACTTAAAAGTTGTCGCGGCCAATCGATGGGCTTGACTGATGGACCGTCGATCAATTGACGGCCCGTCCTGTCAGTCTGTCAATCGGTTTCAGAGTAGTGGTTCGGGGGGGTCTTGATCCATGGACTAGGATCACAGCCCGTGGTCTGACCTACGTTCCATGGGCCCGGCCGTGGGTCCACCCTTAGAAGAATTTTTTTTGGGTTTATGGGGATGGGCTATAGTTGGTCAACCACGGACCCCACCTACGGTCCATGGGTCAACCTATGGTCCGTGGGTGGTTCCCGTTGGTGGCACCTGAAACTTCTGATTTTCTGCAATCTAGTCTTCCTAGCATACGGGTGTTATGTTATCTCCCCCTTGGGAAAATTCATCCTCGAATGAAGCCTAAACTAGCTGAATATGGAGGAAAAGAGCTGAAATCCCTACCACTAAGTACTGGAAACTGGAATCCGACTGAACTAAGTTTCAAGAACATGCAAATATGCTGAAAATGAAACACTAACCGAATGAACAATATACTAAGACTGAATTTACGCATGAGTAAAAGAAAGACAAGAGAAGAACTATTACCTCAAGCTGGAATGGAATTCGAATGAAAGAGATGAGGATACTTGGCCTTCTGGCTGTTTCTGCTTCCCAAGTAGCTCCCTCTACGGACTGATTCCTCCACAATACCTTAACTGAAGCGATTTCTTTCTTTCTCAACCTTCGAACCTAACGATCAAGAATCTCAAGTGGCACATCCTCATAAGTGAGACTATCCTTCACATCCATACTTTCCATTGGTACTATAGATGCTGGATTACCCATACACTTCTTTAACAACGAAATGTGAAAGACCGGATGGACTACTGCTAGTTCTGTTGGCAACTCTAACTCATAAGTCACTTTACCAACTCTTTTCAAAATCCTGTAAGGGCCTACATATCTAGTACTGAGCTTCCCTTTCTTGCCAAATCTCATCACCCCCTTCATAGGAGACACTTTCAAGAAGACCCAATCATCAATTTGGAACTCCCAAGTCCCTTCTCCTTACATATGCATAGGACTTTTGGCGACTCTGGGATGTCTTAAGTCTATCTCTGATGCGCTGAACATTTTCCATAGCATCATGAACCAAATATGGCCCTCTCAAGGCTGCTTCACCTAGTTCAAACCAACCAACTAGAGATCTGCACCTACACCCATATAATGCCTCATAAGGGGCCATCTGGATGCTGAAATGGTAGCTATTATTGTAGGCGAACTCTATAAGAGGAAGGTGATCATCCCAACTACCCTTTAAGTCGATCACGGAAGCTCTCAACATGTCCTCTAAGGTCTGAATGGTACGCTCTACTTGACCATCCGTCTGTGGATGAAATGTTGTGCTGAGGTTAACCTGAGTACCAAAACTTTTTTGAAATGACTTCCAGAAATGAGAGGTAAATTGAGGACCTCTATTTGCAATGATAGAAAAATAAACCCCATGCAACCTAACTATCTCATTAATGTAAAGCTTGGCATAGTCCTCCACCGAATCTGTAGTCTTAACAACCAAAAAGTGAGCTGACTTAGTAACTCTGTCTACTATCACCCAAATAGAGTCATGCTGTCTGCGAGTACGAGGTAAACCTGTAATGAAGTCCATGTTTATCACTTCCCACTTCCATGTAGGAATGTTGATCTCTTGAGTCATACCTCCCGATTTATGATGTTCTACCTTCACCTACTCACAATCAGGGCACTTAGCCACAAAATCTACTATATCCCTTTTCATGCCATTCCACCAAAGGACTTCCCGCAGATCACGGTAAATCTTAGTGGCGCCTGGATGAATGGAATACCTGGAGTTATGGGCTTCTATAAGGATCTGCTATCTCAAATCACCCACCTTAGGAACACATAAACAACCCTGGTAGCGAAGCACACCATTTCCCCTTGGGAGAAAACCTCAAATTTTTGCTGATGAACTGCACCCTTCAATTGAAGCAATATAGGATCACTGTCTTGTTTTTCCTTAACCTCCACTACCAATGAAGATTCTTATCCATTCTGGACTATTACACCACCATCTTATATGCTCATAAGGTGAACTCTCAAGCGAGCAAGTCGGTGAACATCTTTTGCTAGTTCTTTTCTTTCTTCCTCAAAATGCGCTACGCTACCCATAGATAGTCTACTAAGAGCATCAACTACTACATTGGCCTTACCAGGATGGTAAAACATATTCATATCATAGTCCTTGAGGAACTCAAGCCATCTCCTTTGGCGAAGATTCAACTCTTTCTGGGTGAACACATACTGGAGGCTCTTATGGTCTGTGAACACATCTACGTGAACACCATACAAGTAATGTCTCCAAATCTTTAGGGCAAATACTACGGCTGCAAGCTCGAGGTTATGAATCAGATAGTTCTTCTCATGCACCTTAAGCTGTCTAGAAGCATAAGCTATAACCTTACCTCACTGCATCAACACATAACCTAGGTCGACTCTGGATACATCACAATATATCATATAAATGTCAGAACCCTCTAGTAGAGTCAAAACTAGAGCTATAGTCAACCTAGTTTTCAGTTATGAGAAGATCTTCTCATACTCATCTGACCACTGGAACTTAACCTTCTTTTGAGTCAACTTAGTCAATGGAGAAGCTATGGCTGAAAATCCTTCCAACAACCTTCTGTAATAACTAGCCAAACCCAAGAAACTTCTGATATCTATAGGAGAGGTAGGTCTGGGCCACTATTTCACTACCTCTATTTTCTGAGAATCCACTCGGATCCCTTTGCTAGACACTATATGACCTAGAAAAACAACTGATTGTAACCAAGACTCACATTTGCTAAACTTAGCAAATAACTGATGATCTTTGAGAGTTTGTAGGATAACCCTCAAATAAGTCACATGTTCTTCCTTATTCCTAGAGTAAATGAGGATACCATCAATAAAGATGATAATGAACAAGTCCAAATACTGCTTGAACACCCTGTTCATTAAATCCATAAAAGTTGCACGAGAATTGGTTAGTCCAAATGACATAACTACAAATTCATGATGACCATACTGAGTTCTGAAGGCTATTTTTAGGATGTCACTATCTCTAACTCTGACTCTGAGCCGATGATAACCAGATCTTAGGTCTATTTTTGAAAAATGACTAGCACCCTGAAGTTGATCAAACAAGTCATCAATCATGGGGATAGGGTACTTATTCTTGATGGTGACTTTGTTCAGCTGTCGATAGTCAATGCACATCCCAGGAGAACCATCTTTCTTTTTCACAAACAACATTGGTGCACCCTATGGGGAAATACTGGGTCTGATGAAGCCCTTATCTAGAAGGTCTTTCAAAAGATCTTTCAATTCCTTAAGCTCAGCTGGAGCCATTATGTAAGGAGGAATAGAAATAGGCTGGATATCTGGAAGGAGATCAATTCCGAAGTCAATTTCCCTTTCGGGAGGAACTCTAGGAAGATCTTCTAGAAACACTTTTGGGAACTCATTTACTACTGGAACTGACTCAAGAGTTGGGGTTTCGGAGCTTGAATCCTTAACCCAAACTAGATCATAGAGATACCCCTTAGAGACCATCTTTTTGGCCTTAAGGTAGGAAATGAATCGACACATAGGCACTGAGCTACTACCCTTCCACTCTAAGACTGGTTCACTGGAAACTGAAAGCTAACGATCCTAGTTCTACAATCGACTGAGACATAATAGGAATGTAACCAATCCATGCCTATAATTATATCAAATTCTACCATTTCTAACTTTACAAGATCTGCTGAGGTGATTTTCTGGAAAACTGTGATAGGGCAATTTCTGTATACCCGTCTAGCTATAAATAGGTGACCAACTGGAGTAGAGACTGAGAAGGGTTCTGAGAGAATTTCTGGACTAACACCAAAATTTACTTCTATATATGGAGTTACAAAGGAAAGAGTAGCCCCTGGATCTAACAAAGCATAAACATCTAAGTAAAAGATTCGTAACGTACCAGTGACCACATCAGGAGAATCTTCCTGGTCCTGGCGAGCCTGGAGAGCATACAACCTGTTCTAGCGCTGACCAACACCTGTACTAGATGAAATACCCTGCTGGGTTGGGCGACCTGCTGGTGCTGCTGAAGCTGTAGACTGAGCCCTACTATTATTACCTCACTGTCCTTATTTAGAAGAAGGGCAATCCCTTAACCTGTGACCAGTCTGACCACAACCAAAACATCCTTCCTTACCTGCCATACACTCGGCCAGATGGTTCCAACCACACTTTGGACAAGATGGGTAGGTTCTAGTACCTGAAACACTCCCCTAAAACTTAGAGCCTGATGCCCTACCTTTATGATCCTGTCGAAACCTTGGGGATGGAGCACTAGATGATGAAGGTGCTGGAGATGAAGATTTCTGTTGAAACTACGAGTGATTTCCACCTAATTTCTGCTGAGAGTACTCATAGTTGCCTTTCCTAGCCTTCTTGTTGTCCTTAGCTTGTTCCCTAAGCTTATCTCCCTCAACCTGCTGAGCATAAGTCATGAGCCAAGATATTTTCATATCCTCCAACACCATAACATTTCTGCACTCTGTCTTCACCAAGTCAGAAACTCCAAAAAAGAACTTACTAATCTGCGCCCTGGGATCAGAAACCATATGTGGAGCATACTTGGAGAGCTGGGTGAACTTAAGTCCTTACTCTTGAACTGACATAGAGCATTGCCTCAAATTCATGAACTCCTGAGCTTTTGGCTCTCTCAACTCTCTTGGAAAGAACCTGTCCAGAAAAGCTCCGGTAAAACACTCCCAAGTTACAAGAGCTGCATTCTCACCCCTGTTTTCCTTCCATTGAGTGAACCAAATGTGATATATATACTTGAGTTGGTAGGACGCCAACTCTACCCTATCATTTCTAGTTACTTGCATCACTCCAAAGATATTCTTGACCTCATCAATAAAGTTTTGGGGATCCTCACTAACTTGCGACCCTAGAAACTCAGGTGGATTCATCCTAACAAAATCATGGACCCTAGCTGCCACTGATTCACCACTAACATTTGTAGGAACTGGAACCAGCTGATTGTTTTGGTTGGCTACAGTCTAGGCCAAAAGTTAAATGGCGTTCCGAAACTCAACATTCGAAACTTTATAGTCTGGGACATGAGGAGCTCCATTAGCATTGCGGGCATCAATATTCCTTGTGTAAGCTCTACGAGGAGACATAATCTGAAAACGCATAATGTCGAGTTAGAAACAGGAGATCATACCCACGCATGATAAGGATTTCAAGAAAGTGAAGTTTTTTTCCTAAAACAGTTTGTAGACTCCCCCTCATAAGTGTGGCGCACTTCACACTCATGAAAGGGACTCTACTTAGTGCGGCTTTTCAGACATCCTAGGACTCCTAAACCTAGTGCCTTGATACCAAGTTTGACATGCCCTGAGGCGACCCCCTTGGTGTAACACGAGACCTAGGATCACGAATGACCCCAAGCTAACCGTGAGCTGGCATATCATGGAATACTAAGATAAAATGGCATGAGAAATACTATGCGGAAGCTAGAAATCATAATTTACTGGAATGATGGGGAAAACCCAATACTTTCTGAATATATAAACTATGAGTTTAATAACAATTGAAAGATCAAACTCAGAACTAAAACTAAATCTAATTATGTCTGAATAAAATCCTTTAACTGACTAGAGATGCTAGGACATGCCCCAGCTAACTCTAGAAAAATAGAAAGTGAAAGACTAAAAATAAAGGAAAACATGTTTATCGTCCTCGAAGAATTAGGACTCACTACTGATAGTGCTGAACTGGAGATCGGGAACCGATCTATGCGTGATCAGGATGCTGAGGACCTAAACCTACATCACGAGAAGATGTAGCTCAGAGTAACCGTTAATGATTGAAAGGTACTGAGCTTGTAGGATAGAATAAAGCTGAATAGTAAATACATAACTGAAATAAAGCATAGTGATCAATGATATAAGATTAACATGAAGAATATACTAAACATGCTGAATATGAACTAAATTGAATGCAATGACCAAGTTCATAACATACTGAAACTGAATACTAAAATATCAATACACTAGAATCTGACTATAGGAGCTACTATTAACCGACATAAAACCACATGAGCTAAACATAGAGTCCATGTATACGCCCCATCGGGAGGTCCCAATATACCTTGCCATGGGTATAAAGGCATGACTGGCGTGATTACTAAATATGATGCACACATAGGGGACTTAACCTATGGAGGCATGTAGTTCTAGGACTATGAGAGTGACTGGCCCTAGTCCAACTCAGTATTAAGCCTACTCCCAATAGAATGTGTAAAATACAATATAATTGAAATAAACTAGATAGCTTGAGATAACAACAAGCTAACTTAAAATGCAACATTAAGTACTAATAATGAAACATTTGAAAACTAATGCATGTTTATCTGTATAAACTGACCCAACAAGTATAATTCATGAAATAAACGAATTTACACACTAGGGTTCAGAATTTCATAAAAGGATTAAGCAACATAGTTAGAAATATGTAATATTCTGATTAGGATTAATCTAATAGCTAATTCACAACAATAATCTGAAGTTCTAGAAACCCTAAGTCTAAACATAATGAGGGGAATCAAGAATCTGACTGAATTCTAGGGACCTAATAGGCGAAAGGAACCCACTAGTGAAATCTCTCATTCCTCGTGACAAATTCCATAGAAAAATCTTTTGATTTTGGAGCTGGAACTGAGTGAAACTTGTTGCATTCTTGGAGAGGGTTTGGTCAATGCTTTCTTTCTTCTTTTGCTTGGTTTGATCAATTTCTTTGAGAATGAATTGGTTAGGGTAAAGTCTGATTAAGTTACTAAGCTAAAACTGACCAAAACAACGTAGTTTAGGGGTTAAACGACGTAGTTTAGGTATCCAATGCATAGGGAAAAGACCAAATAACCCTTGACTTAAAAACTGTTAAGGCCAAATGACGGGCCTGAACGACGGACCATCGATAGAATAACGGCCCGCCCTGTCAATCCGTCGATCGACTTTAGAGGAGGGGTTCTTGAGGTCTTGATCAATTGACCAGGACCACGGACCGTGGTCTGACCTACAGTCCGTGGGTCCATCCTTAGAAGAATTTTTTCTGGCTTTCTGGGAGAGGCTGTAGATGGTCAACCACAGACCCCACCTACGGTCCGTGGGTGGTCCCCATTGGTAGCACATGCAGCTTTTGACTTTCTGCAATATGGTCTTCCTAGCATACTAGGTGTTACATGAAATTATTTTTGGCGCCATGTGTTTGATAAGTTTCCCAAATGAACTCTAAAATGATTTTCGAAACTTTTTGTGCCTAAATGATTGAGTTTATTGGTTTCTTGTTTGTTGATTTTATATTGATGGTAGTTGAAATTCCGTGGTAAATCTCGAAATAAAAATTGGTTTTTCATGTTGAATGGGGTGACTTTTCGGTTTTGCGAACTGGCCATCGCTTAGACGATGTTTGCTTGTGCAAACTCCTTTGACTTTTTGAGTCCCGCTTAAGCGGCCTTCTGGCCTCGTCGGCGATGTTCACTTAAGCTAATTGAGCATCACTTTTGCGATATCTAGGGAGGTTTCCTACCAGTGTGAATTTTTTCAGTTTCTTGTTTTTTGTTCTGAATTGAGTTCCAATCTTTTTCTTTGACTTTTATTATGAAATATCATTGTTTAATATATAATTCACACACTTATATGCTATTGTGATTTACAGATTCTCTCAAGTCAAGAATGGCACATGAACTCGGTTTTGAGGAGGAAGTGGTGGTCGACTATGACCAATATCAATTTGTCTCTATCTTGGCATAAGAGGTCTATTATGCTAATTTGATAAAGAAAAAGCTACTTCCAGAGAGAGGCATATCGCTTGATAAAGTTGAGGAAACACTTCTAGTTTTCCACCAAAGGCTGTTGGCATCCAGTTGGATATGCTTTGCAACTGAAACTTGCAAGGCAAATGAGCAATGAGTGCGGGAGTTCTATGCCATCCTTATGGATACCAACTTGGCATCAAGAATGATCACTATCCGGGGAAAGGTTGTTGATTATAGGCCAAAAGCAATCAATCGGGTATATGGGATACTTAACCATGATATCCAGGCGTTCACTGAGAAGATTATGCATCTGGTGCTTGGCTTGCTTCAAAGCTATGCCAGGCAAGACTGTTCCTTAGGTCTTCACAAAGGCCAAAATATTATGCTTGATGATGTCCTGTTAAATATAGTTCATTTGATTGTGGACGAGTTCTGAGAGTTCAAAATGCATGACATCCTATCTCTTGTTGTTCCATTTCTGATCACGGAGCTTTGCAAATGGGCTGAGGTGGAGGTACTTCTGGGTGACAGTTAGATAGAGCCCAAAAGAGTTGATCTTTCCACTTAAAATGCATGGTGAGGGCTTGGTGGTGAAAAGCAAGAAAAGGAAGATTGATTTTGGTAAGTCCGTGCATGTGGATGACGATTCTCCTAGAACTCTAGTTGTGGGCCCTTTTGAGTCTTTGGCAAATGAGTTGCGGGTTGCGAAAGAGTTAGTGGCAAAGCCACCACAGGGGCCGAGTGAATCATCTGCGGGGACTAGATATTATGTGCCTCAAAGCGAGTTTGATTCCTACTTGATTGATCAAAGGAAGCAGAAAGCTCAACTTGCAAATTTTGAGAAGGCGTATGCTAGCTTGGCCCTGTCACATGGTGAGTTAAGTATCTCACATGGTAAATGAAGAAGCGGGAGAAGAGTAGAGACAAGTTCTTCACTTGGATGTGGAAAAGGGTGAAAGGCCTTTGGAAAGTGTTGAAGGAAAATGAGCCACTTCCAACTTCTAGGACAAATGAGGATGGATATGAGCCGGTCATATGGAGCGATGATGGTGGAGATAAGGAGAGCGAGGTCACCTAGACTAATGGAGAAGATTGAGGAACCCATGAAGCCCTTTCATATTCTCTTTTTGAGTATTATGGTTGTGTTGTGAGGAAACAACATCATTTTAGTTGGGGGTGCTCCCCTTTTGGGTTGTTTTATCTTGTTTTGATTAGCATGTTAGACTGTTGTTTGTGTGTTTTTATTTTGGATTATTGTGCAGATTAGTCGTTTCTATTCTATTTTTGGTTTTATTATATTAGTGTATTTTGTTTGTTTATGATTTGTAGAAATAAAGTGTGATGATTGTGTTCAATCTTGATGCCTTGAAGCAGGGAAGTCTGAGTACCGGAAGCTTATAAATTTGGTAACCACTGCAAAAGCTCGATGAAAAGGCCTAAATTTTCCCAATGATAGATCAGGTGACGTCATTTTAAAGGTAAATCATCATTTTTTTTAGTTTTGTTGTCTTGGTAGTTCATAGATATGAGGTTGTGACTTGTTTGGTACTAATAAAATTAGTCAAGCATCGTGAGTTGTGAAATGAGCATCCCTTCAAAAAATTTATGAAAGTAAATGATTTTGTGACAATGGGTTGACTCTTTTTGTGACTCCAAATTACTAGATGGTGAATATAAAATGACTCCTTTATTCTTGACTAGGAAGTGAAATTAAGCCGTTTTGAATAGCTTCATGCCATGTGTGGTGAGTCTTTGCGAATAATGGCTTGTGTTCACTTGTGTTAACTAGAACTTGCCCGGTTGGTCTTAAAATGTTGGTCATGATTGAGTTTGGTTGGAGAAATGATATTAGGCTTTCTTTGATTGTCCATGAAGTCCACTTAGCCTAAAAGATCCCGCCTTTGCCCTAATTATATCCCTAGTTGTCCCCTTCGAGCCTTATCCTTTATTGGCAACCACATTACAAGCTTTGAACCTTTTTGAAAAGTAATCTTCTTTTGAACTCTTTAACCACCTTGAACTTGAGAATTGTGGAAGTTGAGGCTAAAAGCCTAAGTTGGCGAGGGGGGGGGCGGGGAGATTATGAGAAGATTATAGATGGATGCTTACCACATAAGGGCTTGATTAAAAAAAGAATTTGGAAATGGAGGAAATTCAAAGAAAGAAAAAATTGTAAAAAAAGGAAAGAAAAATGTGAATAAATGTGAGACTTGAATCCTCCAAAAATTTCAAAAATGGTTACTTGTGGAGCATCTTAAAAGAAAAATAATAAAATGATTTGAAGTCTGCATTGAGTTGAAAAGTGAAGAAAAGTGGAAAAGTTGTTGTGTAGTGTTCAAGGAGGGTGTAGTTACTTGTACCCAAATGATATCCCAACCTTCCCTAGGCCTACATTACAAGCTTAAAAAAGTCCATTGAGATCTCCAACCAAATGAAGTTGATTCAATGTTGTTTGAAAATATGGGCAAGCTTATGGTGTGACATTTGTGTGTATGAGATTATTCCTTTTGAGTGTGAGAGTTTGTATTGTTTTCCATCGGTTGTGAATACTTGTGTGTTTTTGTGGGACATTTCTTCTCTTGTGAGGTCATGAATTCTAGGATGGATTGGTGAAGATAATAGATTAAAAAATTGAGTCAATGGACGTTGTTAGAGTACTAGTAATTGTGAGTCACTTCTTCAGAACTCTTGTTATTACTTGATCATTCTCAGAACTCATTGAGTTTTGAAATTTGGTTTGAATTTGAGGGAATTTCTTGAATTGAAAATCACTTGTGCGCTTTCTAATTATTAGTACCAACCAAAGCATGACCATGATTCTTTGCGAATATGAAAGAATGTTGTGCTTAAATTGAGTGCCTCTTGTATTTTGAATTTTTGTTTTGCCTGAGGAAAAACAAGATTTTGAGTTGGGGGCGTTGATGAGTGGCGAATTTCCACTCATTCAGAGCTCTTTTCTTATGATTTTGTGGCACTCAGAGTAGAAAAAGAGGCTAATTATGATTCGAATTGTGTTATTTTAGGTGTTTTGATGTTGGGAGAGAAAATGCTAATAAAAAGTTGAATTGAAGCTGAAAAGGAGAAAAAACCTGGTAGAAAACAAGCCCAAGGTATTGCACATGCGGAGTACTAACCAGTCAACGATGTCAATAGCTAACTAAGAGAACACACAGGGTTCACTTCTGTGAACTGGGCCAAAAGGGTGGAGGTTGCTTAAGTAAACTAAAGTTCACTTTTGCGAATCTCCTACCGCTTTTGCAAAGGCCACCTGTTCAAACAGGGGCAGAATGGGAAATTCTCAAGCTTTGGACCCAAAATTTAGAAAATAGGGTGAGAGTTGGGAATTATGGATCATGCAAGGATTGTGTTAGGGAGAGAACATTGTAGAGAGGAAAACATATTCAAGAAGTAGATCTCTTAGTGTTCTTGACTTGGGGTTAAGACATTGAAGGCATGTTGCCTCGCATTTTCATTTATGGATTTAAATTTTATGTTCTATTTAGTAATATCTTTTACCTTATTTCATTTCCTTGTTCTTAATTACTAGAAATGTGGGTGTAATGCTGTATAAAATTGGGGCTTTTGTGCTAGAAATAGACAAAGCTTTTTGGGTAGTTGATTAATTGCTCTATTTTTTGTAGTTTCTTGTTTCCACGCTTGATTTTATGACATAAGTTCAATCTATTTTTCATGTTTGGATTTATAGTGTGAGAGTGCACGCTCAATCTTAGCTTCCGATCTCCGATTGATGCTCGAAAGAGATTGATTGGAGTGGAGAATTAGATTGATAATAGTATTTTGACTTTGAAACTTGAATTTGAAATCAAAAGATGAAAGTTTAGGGTTTCTTTGTTGGGTGCAAGGCTTCCTTTAAATGGAGGTCTTAGTTAAGGTAATGGGTTGTTTCATATTTGTGTGATAGAGACCAAAAGGAGATATCACAGTAAAATACTTTGAGATCAAAATATAATTAGCATAATTGGCGATGACCTAGCCTACTTATTAATGATTTATCTTGGAATGAATTGCAATGGATCGTTGAATGTGGATTGAATCTCAAGTTTTCCCAATTCCCGTTCATCCCTTTCTTTTCAATTTCCATTATATTGTTCTTTGTGGGATTTGACCCTGGATCTTAGTTGGGTATTTTTATTGACACGACGAACTCTCACTCTTTTAATTAGTTTTAAAGGTTGATTTGAGCGTTATCAGAGTCTCATCGGGTTGATTATATTGCTTACCAATTGGAGTGGCCATTGAAAGAGTGGTGGAAGTCCTACTTAGACTGTAAACCAGTCAGGTCACGTTTGATGACTTAGGATAAGTTATCCGAGGTTTTCTTTCAGAAGTATATACCTCGTAGCATGAGGGAGCGGACGTGGGATGATTACTCAGACCTTACTTGAGGATCACTTTCAGTTAGGTATGGTTCCATGAGTTGGCGAGACATGCAGCTATGCTTATGCCGACAAAGAATGAGATATTTCGTGTGCTTGTCAAAGGTCTCTTATTTCCACTTAGATTGGCGACAGAGCGAATGGTGGCGTTGAGTTGTGTTTTTCTACAGATAGTTGATCATGCACGCACCATTGAAAGGATCCATTGTAAGGCCTGTGAAGGCAACGACAAGAGGCCCTGCCATTAGGATAGTCTTAGAGGGTCTCAGTCCTGTAGTAGAGGGTTCCAGGGCCGAGGTTATCCAAAACAGTATTAGCCTACTAGGCCGGTCCAGGGTTCTCTAAATATTACAGATGGTGGCATAGTAGGTTCTAATGGTCAGATGTTTAGACGTCTCGAGGTGCTCATTCATGGTATTCGGGTCATGGGGGCCAGTCAAGTTCATCCGAGTCATTACAAAGGGGAAGTTCTAGTAGAGGTTGCTATTAATATGGTATAGTGGGTCACTTTGCCTGAGAGTGTCCTACGTTCTGTCCTCATAGCAGGCAAGGTCACTCGGGTCAGGCCTCTAGGGCCCTAGTTCAGGGTACTAGGGGTGGTCCCCAGGGTACTAAAGGTGGTCCTCAAGCAGGTAGATTGGGTGGTCAAGGTGGACATGGCCATATGTATGCTTTTCCGGGAAGGCCAGAGGTGGAGACATTAAATGTTGTTATCATAAGTACAATATTTATCTCCTATCATACTTCTTATGCTTTATTTAATCTGGGGTCTACCTTTTCATATAGGTTTGCTTATTATGCTACATAGTTGGATTTGTCTTGTGAGCCTATGTTTATGCCTATGCGTGTAGATAACCCTATAGGGGATTCTTTGATAGTGGATTGAGTATATTGAGCTTGTGTGGTGACCATCTTGGAGTATTATACTTGGGTAGATCTTATTGTGTTAGATATGGTGGATTTCGATGTGATTCCAAGCATGGATTGGTTTTCTCCCTATCATGTAGTCTTGGATTATTTCTAAAAGACTGTTACTTTGTGCATGCCCAGTATTCCTCCTCTTGTATGGACCGGTTCTTATAGTCACGTGTTGAGGGGTGTGATCTCCTTTCTGACAGTGTGGCGGTTAGTAGGAAGGGTGTCTATCTTATTTTTCTATGCTTGTGACAATAGTGTCGACACTACTTCTCTTGAGTCAGTTACTGTGGTTAGAGAATTTGTTGATGTGTTTCTTACCAATCTATTGATCTTCCCTCTAACCGAGATATTGATTTTGGGATTATGTTGAATCGGCTACACAACCAGTTTCCATTCTTCCTTACTGGATGGCTCCAATTAAGTTAACGGAGCTTAAGGAGCAGCTCCAGGACCTTTTGGAAAAGGAGTTCATCAAATTGAGTGTATTTCATTGGGGTGCTCCTGCCTTGTTCGTGAAGAAGATGGATGGTACCTTGCATATGTGCATTGACTACAAGTAGTTGAATAAGGCGACCGGCAAGAACAAGTATCCTTTGCCGCAGATTGATGATTTATTTGACCAGCTTCAGGGTGCAACAGTGTTCTATAAGATTAACTTGAGATAGGGCTACCACCTGTTGGGTATTAGGGCAGCAGATATCCCTAAAACTGACTTTAGGACTTGGTACAACCACTACAAGTTCTTACTTATGTCTATTGGGTTGACTAATGCCCCAACAACATTTATGGAGTTGATGAACCACGTGTTCAGGCCCTATTTGGACTCATTTATGATAGTGTTCATTGATGGCATCTTAGTCTACTTTGGGAGTAGGGAGCTGCATGAGCAGCATCTGGGTCTTGTACTCCAGACCTTGGGAGAAAAGCGGTTGTATGCCAAGTTCATTAAATGTGAGCTTTGGCTTGAGTTTGTAGCATTCTTGGGAAACGTAGTGTCCAAGAATGACATTATGGTGGATCTGACAAAGATTGAGGCAGTTCATAGTTGGCCCATGCCTACTTCTCCTACTAAGGTTTGTAGTTTTGTCAAGTTAGCAGGTTACTACAGACGGTTTTTGGAGGGGTTTTCTTCTATTGCAGCACCCTTGACCAAATTGAAACATAAGGAAATTTTCTTCCAATAGTCGGACGAATGTGAGGTGATATTTATGAAGCTCAAGGGACCTTTGTCTTTTGCACCGATTCTAACTCTTCCTATTGAGGGCTAGGGGTTTACGGTCTACTGTGATGCTTACAATATGGGCCTAGGTTGTGTCTTTATTCAGCACGGTAGAGTTATTGTTTATTCTTCCAGGAAGCTGAAGCTTCACGAGAGAAACTACTCCACTCATAACTTGGAGTTGGTAGTGGTAGTCTTAACATTGATGATATGCTGGCACTGTTTTTATGGAGTTCATTGTGAGCTATTCACCCATGATCGTAGTCTTTAGTATATTTTCACCCAATGGGACCTTAATTTGATACAACACAAATGGTTTGAGTTACTGAAAGACTATGTCATTTTATCCTTTATCACCCAGGCAAGGCTAATGTGGTAGCAGACGCCTTAAGCCAGAGGGTAGTGAGTAAAGGGAGTTTGGCTTTCTTAGTCCTAGAGGAGCGACCTATGTCTTTAGATATTTAGTCATTAATCAATCAAATGGTTAGGCTTGATATTTTTGAGCTAGGCAGAGTATTTGCTTGTCAAGAGACTAGATCTTCCTTGATGAAGCAAATTTCGGCACAACAGTTTGAGGATCCGTAGTTGATGATGATTCAAGCCAAGGTTCTTAGCATCGAGACTAGGAAGGTGTCCTTATATTCGAAGGGCATCTTGGGTATTGAGGGTTGTAATTGTGTTCCTAGAGTTGGTAAGTCAGTTGTGTTGATTATTTAGGGGTCCCATTGCTCCATATATTCTTTTCATCCCAGTGCTGCGAAGATGTATCGTGATCTGATGAAGCATTTATAGTGGTGTGGGATAAATAAGGACATTGGAACATTCGTTGCTAGGTTCTTGAACTGTCAGCTAGTGAAGTACGAGCACTAGAGACTAGGTAGTTTAACTCAGCGACTATCCATTCCAAAGTGGAAGTGGGAGCGTATAGCCATGGACTTTGTGGTAGACTTGCCACGTGCCTTCAGAGGTTTTGATTCTATTAGGTTCATCATTGATCTATTAACCAAGTCAGCTCACTTTTTACTGGTTTAGACTGCCTACACATTAGAGAGGTTAGCTCAGATCTACCTTAAAGAGATTTTCTGTTCGCATGGGTGCCAGTTTCTATCATTTTTCAAACCACGGTACATAGTTCACTTCACATTTCATGAGGTCTATTTAGAGGGAGCTGGGTACCCTGGTTGAGCTCACTACAATTTTTCACCCTTAGACCGATGGCCGATCTGAGAAAACTATTCAGGTTTTTGAGGATATGTTGCATGCTTATGTTATTGATTTTGGTGGCTTATGGGATCAATATTTTGCTTTGGTAGAGTTTGCATATAATAATAGCTACCATTCGAGCAATCAGATGGCACAATTCAATGCAATGTATGGTAGGAAATGTCGTTCTCCAATGGACTGGTTTGATGTTTTTAAGGTTAGGCCATGGGGCACTGACTTATTGAGATATTCTATGGATAGTGTATGTGTGATCCAAGAGTAGTCGGAAGAGATATGAGGATCAGAGGCTACATACTTTAAATTTCATGATTGGTGATCGTGTGTTGCTGCGGGTGTCACCCATGAAGGGCTTGATGAGACTCAAGAGGAGGGGTAAGCTTAGGCCCAGGTTTATCAGTCCTTTTGAGATTTCGAGACGGGTAAAAGAGTTGGCTTATGAGATAGCCTGACCTAAAACTCTTTTTGGTGTTCATCTTGTGTTTCATGTCTCTATGTTAAGATGGTATATTCATGATGAATCTCACATGCTTCAATGGGAGTCAGTCCAGCTTGATGAGAATTTTAGTGTTGAGAAGGATCATGTGTCCATTCTAGACAGGCAGGTTAGACGATTGCAGTCTAAGGATATCCTATCAGTGAAGGTCCAGTTGAGGCTCCGTTTGATCGAAAAGGCTAATTGGGAGACCAAGCTTGATTTGCAGACCCAATATCCTCATTTTTTTGAGCCATCAAGTACTGCCTTTGTCTTACTTTTACGGATGAAAGTCCTTTTAGTGGTATTTGTTGTAATGACCCTCGGGCTCATTTTTATGTTTTATGCATGTTTTTCATGTTTTTCCCCTTTCTTTAGCTTCCTTATAGATTTTGTAAGGTGTTAGGTTGGGTAGCACGCTCCCTGAGGTGTTCGGTTGAGTTTGGTGCGAGTTGTGAGGTTTGAAAGCTTAATGCTTGAAAGAGTTGACTTCAGTCAACATTTGGAGATTTTTACGTCGGATCAAAATTATGTCAGTTCCATCAGCTTCAAAAGGGTCTTTTTGGTCTAGTGTGATTATCGGTTCAGGTTTTGAAGCTTCTATTTGGCATTGGTGCACTTAAGCGTTTAAATTTTGGAGTTTAGCCAAGAGTTTGACTTGGGTCAACTTCTTTGGTCAATATGCTCTGAATCAGATTCAGTCAACACCAATTTCGGTCTAGAAAGACCTATGGTTTGGTTCCCGAGGGTGTCGGGGTGAGTTTTTAGCTTTTGACATTTTGTTGTGTTTCTTTGTCAAAAAATTGACTTTGGTAAGCATCTTGATTAAACAACCTCGGATAGCAGTTTCGTTGATTTTGTTGAGTCCGAATTGTTGATTCCAAGTTTTTTGCACTTATAGTTTGCGTCGTTTGGACTCAAAATGAATTTTGAGGGATTGTTCGAAGTTTTTGGACACTTAGCCTTTTTCTGAAAAATCTAGTGTTTGGTGCAACGACTTAAGAGAATTCTTGATTTCTAAAGTGATGTTGGCTTAACCGACCAAAAGGCCACTTAAGATAAAGGCATCAGTGGGGCAGGAGTCGCTTAAGTGACCAACCCGTGGCTTTTGTGATGGCTGCTTACGAGCCCAAGGGGCCGTTTAAGCGTAGGGTGCCTCTTAGGCAGGGGTCACTTTTGTAAAAACTATGTCCCTTTAAGCGATGTTCGCTTAAGCGAACTTTTGGCCTCTTTTGCGAAGATCGTTGGGATTAAAATCCCATTCTCTTCCTTTATTTCCAAAAGAAACCCGTCTTCTTAAGAACTTGGTCTCGGGCACTTTGGATAAAATCTTGATCATTTTCAACCATTTAAGGTATTTTTCTTCATTTTCCTCTCCTTTACTCTTTTACGTCTTTAATTCCATAATTCAAATTCGTTTTCGACCTCAAATTTTGAGGTCCTAATTGAGTCCCATTTTCGTCAATCTTTCGGGCATGTAATCCTTATTCCGAGGAGGACATTATGATGGTTTCCTTTTTGTAATTCTATTGCTTTGATTTGGGGGTCGATTTTTGACCAAATTCCGATCAGAAATTTGAGTTAGTAATATAGGTATCGTTGGATCTGTATTAATTTGCCTTTTGTTTTCTTGATAGCTTGGCAATGATCTAAGGCTCTTCAGAAGGGGAAAACACCTGAGTTATCGTTCATGTGCGGTTTTTGGCCTTGAGGTAAGTTATGGCTTGCTTTTCTTAGACTTGAATTAGTTAGATTAATTATATTTGGGTAGTATTGCATGATTTTGGTTGAACCCTTAGGTTGTGTTAAGATTTATTGATCCTTCGATAGCTATGGACATATGTTGGGTTGTTTAGCTTAAGTTTAGTCGGAGAGGCCCTAGTTTAAGTGATCCTTGTATGAGTAGTATCCTTAGACCTTGCTTTCAAGTGGCGTGAAACTTAGGATTGTATTGTGTTTTAGTGATTTTCTTGGTATGATTGACAGTTTGGATCCTTGAGTTGTGATTTTTGGATGTTTATTAAACTCTTGGGTCTGAGGCCATAAGTTTGGATTGAAGGAGGTCTAGGTTAGTACTCTTGTGGTGTGACGAGTGTTCTACCCGATTCTGTGTGTAAGACATGAATTTGTTGTAATAATGCTTCTAAGGAGTTTTTATTGGGGAAAAACTAACTCGGTTTGTGAAAAGAAAATTAGCCTTAATGAGTTGGAAATCCTTAAGACTTGTTTTAGTTTAGAAGTGGTAAAAAGGCCCCTTTACTTGATTTATCGTACCTTTCAGCTGATTTTACTTCAATGAGCTTGAGGTATCATTTGGGACGGCCCATTGACTGAGGCTCATGATATATTTTATCATTTATATTTTAATTATTGAGAAGCTCGATGTATCATCCTTGGAGGCTCGTTGATGCATATATTTGGGTTACTGGTAGGTTCGACGTGCCATTCCAGTTGACCCGTGGATACATTTATCCTAGTTATTGGATTATGTTTAAGCTTGAGGTACCATTCCAAGAGGCTCGATGTTTCTTTTGGGCTTAGGATATTCCCTTTCTTGGATTTTTACATTGTATCATTGCATGAGTTTGCCTTTGAATGTGTTGATTATGTAGTTTTGTGTGTAACTAGTGATTGAATCTTGATATTAGCTACATGTTCTCTATTCTATTCTTGTTAAGCCTTAGCTTTCCCTTTACCTGCTAGCATCATCGTGCTTCTTATATATAGTTTATCTTTTTGAGCTTGGTTGGCCTATGAAGCCTACTGGGTACCCTGTGTTTTGGTACTCATACTGCACTTCTGCAACTTTTTCTTATGCAGCTCCCAGTTCGAGCCACCCTTAGTGAGTGTTTGGACCTCTTGTGGTCACATACTAGGATTTGTGGTGAGCTATTGACATTCAGAGACTTGTTGATGTCCTTCTTTTGTACTGACTCATGTTGTATTTTGGATTAGTCAGTTCTCTGTTCTCTGTGTATATATGACTTTCTATTCTTAGTAGCTCCTTATAGGTGACACAAGGTCCTGGGGATTGGTATCTTGTGTTAGTTTGTCTTTTGGTCACTTCGGACCTATTTTGTACATTTTGTATCGTACTACAAACATATATGATATGACCTTTCTTTTTATATACATTATCCTTGTCTTCCTCTTATTGTTGCTTATATAAATTGTGTCTTCCGCATCTTGTTATTTGGGTTTAGGTTTGTCCACTCGGTGGGTTGTAGTGGACACCATCATGACCCGATTTTAGGTCATGATAATTTTATTCCTACCTTTCTTCTCTAAAGTTCCACTAGGAATTATCTATTCATTCAATGGGTGTGAAACCACAAAATAGTAAGCATAACATAAAACAACAAAGTATATATGTATAGTAGAATCCGCAATTGCAAACGATAAACGAATTATGATTTTATGAAGTGGATTAACCCTAGAATGAAGGCCTCTAGCAACCTCATAATTCAATCACACAAGATAAAACTTCATAAATAACAAATAAACCAAACCTTCTTAAGAGTTTAAGATGTAACCTTAGAATAATGGTGTATTGTCTTCCCTATGTGCCCCTACAATGATTTTCTCTCCCTAAGAGTTGAACTCTCCTTTGAAAAATGCATAAGTATAGTATTTATAATTTTCAAAACACACCGAAAGTCCCACCAAATCAGACTAGGAAAAACCCAAATTTCCATCCACCTCACCGGTGAGCTCCTGGCTTCGCTTTGGACATTATTTTGCGACTTTTGTCCATTTTTGTTCCATACTGAGTTGATTTCAAGGTATTTTCATCTAAAATGTAGAAAAAAACTTCCATAAGCTTTAAATCATGTAATTGAGTAAAAAGGAGGAGTATTAAGACAGATTATACTCAAAAGTAAGGCACAAACGTGGATAAAAACACAACTAAAAAGAGTGTCTATTAACCCAACATCACCACTCCAATCTTGAAATTTTATTCATCCTCGAACAACCTAACAAGAAACTCAAACATCTTACCCAACTACAAGACACACTTCAAACAACTTTACTCCAATCTATATAGCAAGACACTTTAAACATCAGGTTTAATCTCACACTAAGTGCGTTTAGCAATTCAAAAGACATCCGATCAAGATGATGTATCCTCTAAACCCAACTCACAAACATCATACATAGGGCAAATGAATGTAGAGTTCGAGGAGTTCTTTTGAGTCATTTGAGAAGTCTTTTTACAAACTTTTAAAACTTGTTTTAAGACTTGAGTACTTCAGTATGAGGATGAGGAGAGTTGAGTTTAATTTTTCAAAATGAATATATGGGAACTAAGTATTCCCAAGAGTAAATGTTTTACATTTAAAATGAGAGGAAACTTCGATTTCCAAATGAGTTCATGAAGAGTTTTGAGTCTATCTCTTTTAAGAAAAACCATTTGAGTAATAATCTCAAATATTGAGGAGGAGGAAATGTTTTTAAACATATGAGCTGAGTTATATTATTGGGTTTAGTATTAAGCACCGATATGGGGCGAGTTCAAACAACTCAAACTCCTCATAAATCATGTAGCCAAAGTGGGTAGAAAGGGTCATACTTTTTAGATGATTCCTTATTGATTTTTAAGCATAGCTTAGTGGATTCACTTAGTTGATGATGTCTTATACTCCGAAAAGGTGTAGGACAGTTCTGGCAGCGTGGACGAGACGATGTATTGTCACGACCCGGGAGCACCCCCTAGTCGTAACCGGCGTACTCGACCTCGAAGAGGTCTAATACAAGCCTCTTAGCATTCATTCATCGCATATACACTAAAACCATAAGGAATTTAAAACTTTCTTTACCAAGAAAACATTT